>JASGXE010012431.1:0-38341 GCA_030068105.1 Sinentomon sp. SZTP_YWyxl
CAGGGGTTTCCCTGTTCCATCATGGGGACTGTTAAGAACCGGTTTTGACGGTCAGTCCCTGACTCAGGAACAGGGAGGCTTGAGGAAGAGCTTGGAAGAGTCAACCCCTTCATCGTCGCTTTGCCCAAGCTCGGAATCAGGGAGAGACTCATTCTCACACAGCCACTAGAGACTCCCGAAGGGCACTCTAGGACGCTAATGCGAGTAAGTGTCGCCATACGTCCCGCCAGGGGGAAATGGGCCCATGACCCCGTATGGCAACAACCAGGAGAGCAGCTTTGCCAGACCGCACAATCCTGGGGTGAGTACTTCGAATCCCTCGATGACATCTGATGATCTCCAGAATGATCCTCCGTGCAGTCGTCTCGACTCCGGTCCCCGGAACCAGAGGAGCCTCCTGTGGTCGAAACCTCGGGCAGTGGGGGGCCGCCCAATCGTCAGATCTCTCCTTCGTCCATCTTCTGCTATCGCCGCGCCGTCGAAGTACTCTTTCCAAGCCCCGCCTCTTTGGATGTCCGACAGCTACCAGCCACCGGTGGTCCGACTTGATCAGCGACGGTGAAGAGTCCCAAATCGAAGACCACCCTGGACCCCAGTCTATTCCCCCCGCCAAAAACTGTCCGAACTGAGGTGTGCACGCCGCACAACACCAACAATTTCGGTGCGGATATCGTTTCTTGGGGAAATGGATGTCGTTTTATCAACACATTGGTTTGTTTCCGAACATTTGGGTTACTCACGACTACAAAAATGAGTGCGAACGATGAATTTGGAGTGTACCAAAAATGTGCAATTTCTGCATGCATCTGAAAAAAATAGTTGCCAAAACCAACTCCGAAGAATCAAAGAGCATGTGCCAAAGTACGCAGAAATCGAGAAGTTTTCGTTTGTGTTCTCTTGAAGCCAAGAGATCAAAACCCAACGGCTCTTTTCAGGCCGTCAGAAATTTTCAAAATTTTCGACTGCGAAAACTGTCCGAACTGAGGTGTGCACGCCGCACAACACCAACAATTGCGGTGCGGATATCGTTTCTTTGGAGAATGAACGTCGTTTTTCCAAAACATTGGTTTGTTTCCGAACATTTCGGTTACTCACGACAAAAAAATGAGCGCGAACGATGGATTTGGAGTGTAGCAAAAAATGTGCAATTTCTGCCGTTTTATTCAGGGTAAATTCGTGCATCTGAAAAAAAATTGTTGCCAAAACCAACTCCAAAGATTCAATGAGCATGTGCCAAAGTACTCCAAGTTTGTTTTCCGCCCAACGAGGAAAAAAACAAGTTTCTTGCAGTCAGTTATGAGAGCACGAGCAGAGAACTGCCAGCTGCCCAAAGGGGTGTGGCAATTTTCTTTGAATGTGCCGCTCATGTTTGCTGAGGTTCACTTTCAGCGACTGATTGCAGAAGGTGTTGACAAAAAGAACAAAAAATGCAGTCTGCTTTCGAGTCGCGCCTTCAGGTCGCGTCATCAGGCCTGCACAGCCGACCAATAGCGTGTCTACTTTCCCCCCGCGGGGTCGACACCACGCAGGGATGACACCGCGCAGAAGGTTGACACCAGGCAGGTAGGGTTTGGTAAGGTTTGTTGGTTTTGTTAGGTTTGGTTGGATTAAGTTTGTTTGTTTGAACATTAAAACACGTTTGTCACAAACGTGTTTTGCTGATCTTTGAAAAAAATCTTTGAAAAAAATATATTGTCCAACGTCTTGCTTTGAATGTTTGCTGGGATTGTCAAAACTTTGGTTTCTACACGCGTCAGAGAATACTTTGCATTCCCTTTTTCCAATGCGCTCGCATGTCCCAACAAGATTCTCGGATTCAACCTGACTTTGCGAACCAAAAGTGTGGCATCCAGCACTTTAATTTTGTATTGATCTTGCCCGGCAATTAAACAAAACGTATCCTTTGTTCTGACAAGCTTAACTCGCATTTCCACTTCGTTCAGCATAAATCTATCCACGTTAAATATATCCGCAAAAATCGGTCCCATCATGTCAACCTCTCCCGAATTCTTAATCATCATGGCTCTCTTCTCGCTTTCTCACCTCTCTCTTTCGCTAAAATGCAATGTTACGTCTTCCGACACTTTGGCAAACACACGACACAATGACTCATCGTACTTGAAACTGGCATAACCAGCAAGTTCCTTCTGTTTGTTCAAATACCAAAATCAAGTTCTCCACTTTGGGATAATTCCCAGCAGGCACCTTAACCTCTATATCCAAATCTTGTGGATGAATCTCCACATTCTCACCACTGTTCAGATCTACAAGTCTTAACACGCCTGCCATCGGGTCCCACCTGGCTTCAGAGTTTGGTGGCTCAACCTTCGAAAACGTTACGTAACACTCCCTGCCCACATTGTAAAACGAAATCGGAAACATAATCTCAACCAACGCTGCTTCCCACTTCCCGTTCAATTCAACGGACTGATGCAATTTTGTCACATAATTCGCAGCTGTGTTCTCGGCAAACATTTCCATCGACGCATTGCTCGGCAATGTCAAATAAAAATTCTCCATCACTTGGGGCCGCAAAAATCCTTTTTGCGAATCTAAAGGTGAACCCACGAGTTGAATTTCGAAGGATGTCCCAACCACTTTACAAAATATTCAAACTTGTTATTTCTGCGCCTCTTCTTCAAAACAGACTCTATTCTGTACTTTTTGTTTGCGGTGACTGTAACCAACTGAAGCTCTTGCGCATAAAACACTCCTTTTATATCCTCGCCAGCCAAATCTTGAATTCTGTAAACCGGTGGCTTACGTTTCAAAACAGCAGTAATCTTGAAAATCTCTTCGGACCAGTTGGGAACATATCCTTTTTCAAAAACATGCTTAAACTTGCTGATTCTCACAAACTGTCCCACCTTTAACTTTAACGGATCGGCTTGCAGCCTCTTGGAAAAAATAGATAAGCCGATACGGCCTTCAATGCTAATTAGACGGAGTTAAAAAAGTACAGGCCGTTTCAATTTAATTGTACGTTGTTTCTGACGCAATGCGTGTTCCAGTGGAGGTGATGGGCGTCCACGAGCAGTCCCCCTTCCCCGCGCTAGGGTTTAGGGTATCCGGGGAGCGTACTCGGCCGCAGGAACCCCCGCCCTGCAGCGCCAAAGATGTGTGACGCAATCAAAGGCGCAATCAACGCGATCATCGGGCGTTCCGGACATTCCTTCAGCCTACGGTGTCCCCGTCCGCGCCGCCGGGTTTGCCCTATGTCCGCGTGATGTCCGCGTGAATCCAACGCCGCGAAACCGCATGGTTCGCGACAACACATTTCAACAGCTGGGCTCGAGAAACCTGATATTCAAATCGGCTAATGCTTGCCCAAAGAACTTTCCTTGTGAATACGAACAGGGAAATGGCGATGCAGCTGAATCTGCGGACGCCCTGTACATAGCGAGGTAACAAAATTTGCTTCGGGATTTTGCAAATCGCTCGGAGCCGTGAGGCGGCATCGGATAAATGAAGGATTACACAGGTGTGATTTCTGTCTCTTGTACTGAGCCCTCAGAAATCTCAGTCAATAAATAGATGTCATTCTGAACGAATGCGAGTTGAAAAACGTATCACTAGGCCAGAACTGAAATAGGGGGTTTGCGTCAGATTAGATGTTGAAAAGCATGGCCACATTTGCAAGGACAGACTGAAAACCTTAGAACTCACATTTTGATCACCAAGCTTGAACTGACCTGATATGACACGACCAATTATGGGTTCCCTGTCGGTAAAAATTCGCACTTTTTCTCACAGCCGTTTTGGTGGACCGCTGCGAGAGCGAAGGGCTATATGTTAAAAGAGTCCGCAGAGAATAAAGGGAAAATAACAATTTTCGATAAAATGTATTAAACTGTTGTGTCTTGCGTCCACGGTGATTAAGACTGCCTTCTCTGTTTGTTAAAGACAAGATAACCCCCATCGCAAAGCGAAGCTCAGGTCAGTATATACCGCTTGTGCCATTCTGTGGATATATACCTTCCGTTGCCGCCGCCACTGCTCTGCATGTGGACTCCCATTCCATGAAGATTTTGCACCACAAAAAGAAAAAAGTGCACTGGCAAAGGGATTTTGCATGCTGCAACAACAAATGGGATACCTGAAGGTAAATATTTCGCGATTCGCAATGTGATCACCGGTGACCTCAAAATTGAAGCACATGTTAAAATTGATTTTCCAATGGGAGTTCACAGCAAAAGCAAGTTGGTAAAATTAACCGCAAATAATATCAAAGTAATTGGACACAATCTGCTGATTGTGGGTATGCACAGAGGCATTGGTGTCTTTTCCGGCGACGGTTGAATTTTCAATGGCGGATGCAGCGAAGTCAGTTTATGAATGTTATTTTGACGTGTCAAATGCCAACGCACACACGCCGACAAAAACGCAGACTGGGCCTTGCATTCCAATCGAAAAACGTCGGACCCCAGCTCCTCAGCAACCACCCGTATCTGAGGAACTCTCCGGTCGCGAATTCCTACGGCACCTCATGAGATGAACTCAGTTATTCTTGGAAAAGGTGAACCTCGTCATATTGCAATGTCAACCGCGGCCATCGGCCAGCTCAGAATCACACCTCATTGCAATTTGTGATCCATTCAATGCCATTATCGTCACCGGCATCCAAAGTCAGTTCAAATAATATTTTAGTAGATGCGGAGACAGATACCCTAAACCCTAGCGCTGAGGAAGGAGGGCTGCTCCTGGACGCCCCTCACCTCACAGGAACACGCATTGCATGATAAACAACGTACAATTAATAGAAACGCCCTGTACTTTTTTAACGCCGTCTAATTAGCATTGCACCCATAGAGTACACTCACTTTTTTCACTTCTTTTAAGCTGGTTTAAATTTTAAGTCAACACATTTGCAAAAAAATCAAGCGAAAAATCAGTGGCGTACCGTTGTTCGAAAATTAATCGATCTCACTTCGTTAAAGCTGGTTTAAATTTTTAGTTAACACATTTGCAAAAAAAAATCAAGCGAAAAATCAGTGGCGTACCGTTGTTCGAAAATTAATCGATCTCACTTCGTTAAAGCTGGTTTAAATTTTTAGTCAACACATTTGCAAAAAAATCAAGCGAAAAATCAGTGGCGTACCGTTGTTCGAAAATTAATCGATCTCACTTCGTTAAAGCTGGTTTAAATTTTTTCGTCTACACATTTGCAAAAAAAAAAATCAAGCGAAAAATCAGTGGCGTACCGTTGTTCGAAAATAAATCGATCTCACTTCGTTAAAGCTGGTTTAAATTTTTAGTCAACAAATTTGCAAAAAAATCAAGCGAAAAATCAGTGGCGTACCGTTGTTCGAAAATTAATCGATCTCACTTCGTTGAAGCTGATTTAAATTTTTAGTCAACACAATCAAGAAAAATGCTGAATCAATTCCGTTGTCATCAAAAATTTCATCTAGTAGGGTCGCTTCGTTGGACAAAGAGCTGAAATCGTGCACTTTGTGAAAATTAGCTGAAATTTTGCAGGGATGTTCTGTGATGATGTAAAATCTGAAATAGATATGGAACCCCTCTGGGGTTTCGCGAGATTTTCTGAAATTTTGAAGTACAGGATGCTCCATTATTCTGTCGTGGTTGTGCCAGACTTTTGAATTTTTAGGGGTTCTGTCGAAATCTGGGGGGGTGCCAGCCACCCGACTTGTTACTTTAGATAAGGATTTCACAAACTTATGGGGTATCTCGAAATTTCTGCAGGAGGGTGACACCACCAGGGGGCTCACAAAGCCTCGGTTTTGTTTGTACAGCACATTTTCGAACACAATGTGTGCAAGTACGATCAAGGACAGCTGCAATTTTGCCCCCAGATTTCAGACACCTTCACCCTTCGCCAGACATAGGTTATTCTTTCAGTTCCCGTTCTTGGGGGCCCTTTAAGCCACGGGGAAGGGAGCTAGGTCGGTTACAAGGGTTGTTATCCTGGACTGTTTGATTGAAGTTGGTCTTTCGATTTATGGATTGTTCCTCACAAATTTTGGAATCCTTTAAAATTGCCAAAATATTCCCACGGTTCCCTTTTTAGAAACCTTCAGCAGCCGGGGGTAAAAAGCTGGTTCAGTTCCAAGGGTTATCCCCCGGGGAGTATTTAAAGAAATGCCTAACTGATTTGGGCATATCCCAATTTTTCTCGTGAGAATAAGTGAAAATTGAAGCTAATCAACCTGCCCTAACCTGATCTGATTTCCTCGTTTCAAACGTTTTTTCCCGTTTTTTGGGGGGTCAGAACTTATACACGCATGGTTAGATGGGAAAGTGCCCAAAATGGCAGGAATTTCTTAAATGCAAGGTCGGTCTCTCAATGTCGGTGCGATCTGTTCCTCGTCTTTCGGATTCCTTCACCCTTGGCGCCTTGGGACATTCCCCCGATTCTCCTCTTTGGTGACCCTTCTACCGGGGGAAGGAGCTACAGTGTGGCCCAAAAGGTGGACAAGAATGGTGCGACCGCAATGTTGGGAAAAGCGTATAGCAATCGTGTAAAGTGTGAAAATTAGCTGTTTTTGCACAGACTCTCGGTAACAGCGTATCATCAGGTATGGAACCGATCTGGCTTTTCTCTTGTTTGCAAGAATTTGTGCAGCACAGGATGAAGCCAACCAAATGTTTCGTTCGATCAGTGCATGTTCCCAACAATTGTCGTCATATGCAAATTTGCACTCACTCTTCAAGTTGGGGTTTTGTCCGTATTAAAAAGTTTTTCCCAATAACCTGAAAACATCTCCATTAATGACTGCAGAGGAGAACTTTTCACCTTCATGGAACTTTCAATTGAACGAATCCCTTCCACTGCTACCGCATTGCTACAGCATATAAACCGTGCAACCAACCAAGCAGACCACTGTTTATGCCGGTGCCTTGTTCCAAACCCAGAGATGCCTCCTACTTGCAAGTGGGGATGGATACAAGAAGACGAGGACATAATATTGGGCCGATTTTTTAAACGAAGCCCATCTTTTAGGCCGCGGATTCTTTTTCTTTTGAAAAAACAAAATTGCATTTAAAAAAGAAAGAATCCGCGGCCTAAAAGATGGACCTCCGTTTGAAAAATCGGCCCATTATTCTTCCAGTGTGGACAGAACTGCGGGAAGCCACAAAGGCGTGTGCAGAACTCTTGAAAGACTGACTCATGAAAGACTAACATGAACATTTCAAGAGTTCTGCACACGCCTTTGTGGCTTCCCGCAGTTCTGTCCACACTGGAAGAATAATGGGCCGATTTTTTAAACGGAGGTGCATTGCCTGCCCAGGAGGTGCATTGCGGAGGTGCATTGCAAGCCCATCTTTTAGGCCGCGGATTCATTCTTTTTTAAATGCAATTTTGTATATATGTATAGAAAAGAAAAAGAATCCGCGGCCTAAAAGATGGGCTTCGTTTAAAAAATCGACCCAATATTATGTCCTCGTCTTCTTGTATCCATCCCCACTGGTGCAACAAAGGGAAAGTGCAAATCCTTCAAGGCAGCAATTCAGTACTTTTTACATGTGTTGATTGTGAAAACCAGGCACAGCATTGATCAAAACAACGGCCAAGGGTTGAGGTCGGAACATGGCAGTGTTAGTTTTAAAAGGAACCTAGCCCAAAAGCTTCGGCCATATAAGCATTTGTCGTTTTTATCATTAAAGTGTTCTGAAACCTTTTGCAGTGGCAGTGAAGCTCTCACCACGGGTGTTAGAACTTTAATCGGATCTCTTGTGGAAGCAATCGGGAAGCCTGAAGGCATTTGCCATAGCACAACACTAAATGTGCCGTTTTCATCATATTTTGTGACATGAAACTTTTTTATTTTCCAGCTCTAACTTCGGATATGTAACCACTTTAATCACAACTACATGTGTATGTGATCCACATGTTCTTACGATTCACGTGGTGACATCCACGGTTTTAGCAAGAACATGTTTCTGTTCAAACATAATGACAAAAGCAGCGAATTTTATTTTCTGGTATGGCCGAAGATTTCGGCCTACACTGTGTCGGTCGGTGCGATCCCAGCTCACGCGGCTGTGGGGCAGTGACTTCTGGAATAGATACGGACTAGCCCTTTGTGAAAAAAGAACTAAACGGAGAAAAAACGAGGCCAAGATAGGATCTGAGTGACTTTTGTGTTTCACCCTGTACTTTCGGAACCAGGTGAAAATCTGGAGGGGGTTCCATATCTAAAAGTGACAACCCTAATGTTAGTGATATCCTCCCAAAAGATGAGCTTCTTTTCACAAAGTGCACGATTAAATCATTATCTGCTCTACTAATCACAATGCACAGCCAAAGCAGTTTGAAATAATGTCAAGACTTTCATGGAAATGAAAACGAATGAAAACTAAAATAATATCAAAACATTGGTAGATCACACAAACACTTAGCCAAACTTTTAAATAAATGGGGAGTAACCTAAGAAGAGCCTACCCAGGAAAACATTTGACCAAACCAGGGGTCTTAGAATCAAATCTGGATTGTGGTTTGCCTGATACGTTGCTTCCGACCAGCAGCCTCTGTTTCTGGTGCAATGCGACCGCAGTTTGTTTCCATCCTTCCTGTTAATCGCTTGTGGACCGAGCACCGAACTTATTGATTGAGCGTCCCCGGGCTTGAAGGGCTGTTGAAGGCTTCTCTTCAGAACATCATTTTGGTGCTGGCTGTAATCTGGCGTGGAAATTGCGCTTATCTTGATCTGCGTATTTTTGACCGCAACTGCAGGGAATTTTGTACACTCCATTTTTCTCCAAATGACTCAACAGGTCTGGTCTTATGTTGTTGAGCAAAATGCTTGAACGAAGGCCAGTGGTGTGTCTCAATGGGATCAAAGGTGGAACCAGCTGCTCGAGGCAACGGAGCCCCTGATGGCCGGTTGTGTGTCTGGGGAAATGAGTATTCAGAAGTCAAAGAAGTTTTGAAATTTTAGGTTAAACTTCGGGCATAAAATTGCGGTTTTTATGGGTCATATAGCTCTGCTTTTGCCGGTTGCATCGCTAAGAAAAGAAACAATAATTAGTGATTTGTTGTTTTTTGATCCTCCACAGTGACTTATAGGACAAAAACTCATAATTTGAAATCTAAGTTTTTCCCGTTGTTGGGGGTCATCGAATGCCAACGATGGCTGAACATTTTCGTGCCAGAAGCCATGTATTCGTAAAGTCGAATCCAGAGAGACATTATGCATTAAGCACATTGTGGGAGAATTTTCTCCGTTTCTGTGAAGGCTATCAAAAACTTGTTTCTTTTTGTGCGGTCAGACTGTAAATTTTGTTCTGTGCTGGTTGAAAATCATAACTGACCAGAGCAAGGACGCTGTTTGTGGCAATGCTTGCGTGAGATGAAGTGAATCGCTTTCGATTGACCCGATCCCCGTAATCTTTGCCCGTGCACATAGTTTTCCGTATTAACATTTAGAACGGAAGTTTTTCCATGCATGTATCTGCGAATGTACTTGTGTGTTTTTCAGTTTGATCAAGACGCAGCTTAAACATCTCGGCACGTGCTGCATTTGAGTCTGCTTACACATGGCTATTTTGCTGCATGCATCATCGGTCAAGGCTGACTGGGAACACTAGTTCTAATTTCCGTACACGTACGAATCCAAAGTCTTGCTTGAAACACATTTTTGTAGTCGCTGTCACAGCGGTAAATACCCACTTCGCAACTTCCACTTTGCAACGTGCACTTTGCAACCGTCCATTTCGCAACCGTGCATTTTGCAACCGTGCATTTGACAACTGAGCACTTGGCAACCGTTCATTTTGCAACTGAGCACTTTGCAAACGTGCATTTAGCAACTGAGCACTTTGCAACCGTGCATTTCGCAACCGCTCATTTGGCAACCGTGCATTTTGCAACCGTTCATTTAGCAACCGTGCATTTTGCAGCCGTGCATTTGGCAACTGAGCATTTGGCAACCGAGCATTTTGCAACCGTGCACTTTGCAACAGTTGATTCATCTGATGAGAATCGTCAATCGGCGACTTTCTCTTCTGCAAGACCGAGAAATTGAAGCCACGGTTGACGTGGTGTCTCTATTTGGAAAAACTCCGGGTTCTCCAAAAGTCCCTCCAGTGCGGGGAATGGCTGATAGCAGCTCTTTAATACTGTTGAAGAGCAAGTTTCGACCAGGAGACGGTGCATGGTGGGCGGAAACTGGTGACACAATCGACGTCATTCAGACAGAGATCCAATAACCTTTCTCATTTTCACCGTGATGTTGTTGGCAACCAGACCAAAAATCAGCAACTTTTGACTGATCAACTTGACTACTGAGAGATGGATCTGCCGACGAACTCGCTGGAGGACGTGATGTCTGTGCTGTGTGAAGTGGAGCAGTCAACTTGATAAGTCAGAGGTTACTGGTTTTTTTGACTGGTTGACAATAACATCACGTCGTTCACTGAAGTTCTGCTGAAGTGAGTCCTTCCTCCTTTCAGCTTTTCCAACAACTTTGTACATGCGATATGTACCTGAGGGGGACAAGATTTGTGAAATTATTCATTTGTCACCTGATGTGGCATTGGACAGTCAACCACATAAAAATAAAAGATACCAAGTGGAAAGTAGTGCACAAGTCTACTCGTATTCAGCTTGGCCCATGTCGCATTCCCCGCATGAGCAAAATGCGGTGGCTGTTCTGCATTCCTCTTATTGCTTTGAAATTTCTTTCATGACCATTCATGCAAACTCCACTTGTTGCCGTACGAGGATACTGCCGACCTTTAGAACATCAACGTGGCGCCAATTAAATTTATTAAAAGAAGCGTTCAGGATTTCCTATAGGAGCAGCCGATCTGGTTCCAATGTCCGAAGATGACGTCAACAAAGCACTCTCTTGCGGATATCTCTCAGACAGTGCTCTTACTTCATCCTCAAGTCTTATTAAGGCCGCCTCTTCTGGTTGCTTGTGCTTTTTTCGCTTACAATCCACTTGCCTTCGCAAAAAGGTTTTTTTGTTATTTCAAAATTAAATTTCTGCGACAATTTCTGCGACAAACGAAGAAGCGAAAGTCGCCGATTGACGATTCACACCAGATGAATCAACTGCGTGGTTGCAAAATGATCGGTTGCAAAATGCTCGGTTGCTAAATGCTCAGTTGCCAAATGCACGGTTGAAAAATGCACGGTTGCTAAATGAACGGTTGCAAAATGAACGGTTGCTAAATGCACGGTTGCAAAGTGCTCAGTTGCTAAATGCACAGTTGCAAAGTGCGCAGTTGCAAAATGAACGGTTGCCAAGTGCTCAGTTGCCAAATGCACGGTTGCAAAATGCACGGTTGCGAAATGCACGGTTGCGAAATGGACGGTTGCAAAGTGCACGTTGCAAAGTGAAAGTTGCGAAGTGGACCCAAACAATCACAGCTGATGGCCTACTATAGGTAAGAATTTCGAATCAGGGTTTAAAGGGCGCTGTATCCTGAAATTTTTACCGCTGCAGGCATTTTCTACGCCTGTTTTTTCTTTCAGTTCACTGAACTTTCTCGATCTACAATTTACCACCATTAAGTATGTGCACGTGGCTAGCCTGAATGAGCAAGCTTAAGGCCCTGAGTTTGAGCAGTTTAAGTGCACCCGAAGACTGTGCGTGAGAAAATGTTGTTAAGATCTCAGGCTTCTATTAGAGTTTCGTGATAGCAACACCAAAGTTTGGAAAGTTCAACCCCCTGTCACGCAAGAAACATTCTTCAAAGGGACAGGCAGATCATAAGCAAAAAGGCGAACTCTTAAGGAAGAAAGGTCTCTTCGCTGGCATTAGCTTTTCCTGTCGTGTGACATGGCTGGATCGCATGACTAAAGTAGATTTTTATCTTTTTAATCAGGGCTTGCTTTCTGGAAAAACTTGGTCGCTGTTAGACTCACCCGACAGAAACATAACGTTTCACAAGCATTGGTGTAATATGGGCTGGGACCCATTGGCGGGAGAACTGTAATGACAGGATGATACGTTGCTGTGATGTTTGAGACCACCAAGACACAAGAGATTGGGTTCGTTCTCCGATGAGGGAAATCCCAGTTGGCTATAGTTGAGAAAACATTCTTGACAAAACAACAGTTTGTGATAAAACCAACACGTGATGCCACAAATTGCTTGATGTTCCTACCGACATACAGTTTAAAGATTCCATCGTGCAAGCAAATGCGAAAATTCATGAAAATGCAAAAATTTGGGCTGAAGAGAAAATTTGCAAAATGGCAAAAATTGCGCTGAAGAGTTTCTCTATGTTCCCTCTTTTATACAAGTTGCTCTCAGCGCATGTTGACTTCATGCCGCAGACGAAGGTCCTCGCAGCTTTATTTATTTTATCATTGACGAATCCTTTTTAATGATGAGTTCAGTTTTTTGAGTTTAGAATTTTCTTGGTGTCGTGGGCTGTCAATATTGCAACCATTTCGCACCTTTTGAAAGGAAAAATATAAATGTTTCAAGATTCCATCAGTTGCGCTTGATTTCTTCCAGTTATGAGATTCTGTGTTGTGAAATCCGGCTTGAAAATCCCATATTTTTTTTTCATTTGCAAGATTTCCCGTTCAGAAATCTCTCACCTCCGGGCTTGTATACCAAGAACCGCAATAAAATTTGCCAAATATCGCCAGCCGAAGCCCGATCTTTCACTTCACTTTTTATCCCTTTCTCCACCCGTCTCCACTCTTAACTTTCCATCCAGATTCATTTTTACTTCGATGCTCTCCCTTCCCCGTTCCTCCACCTCTCTCCTGATATACCTGCGCCGTCTCTTCATTTTCCTAGAAGTTAAAATCGGCACCTACCTTTATGTATGAAGTGGCCTGCTACTGGCATGGCAAGTCCCATCTTTTAAAATTGAAGGATCCTAAATCCTTTGAAAAAAGCTTCTTTGTTAAGGAGAAAGGAGGTGAAAGAAAAGACTGAGGTTGGCTGTGTTTGACAAAGGCTGCAGCTTCGAGGCAACGTCGGACTGTTGCTGTCTGCGGCTGAAAGATATCTCGGCTGAATGAGCGCCTGGTGCGATGACAGTGATAAAGAAAATTAAGATTTTAGAGTATTTTGGAGTGTGGTCGAGTTTGGTGCTTAAAATAAAAGTTTCAGTTTAGCTGAATAAATAATTCCAAGTTAGACGTTGACATGTCTTGCAATAAGGGCCGGAAAGGGCAGGCAGTTATGTCGTGAAATGAAATTTCTCGAATCTATAGAACTTTAATAGAGTTAATCAAAACGTAATCTTTGCATCAGCAATAGTTTGTGCTTGAACATTTTCTCTTCCGCAATGGGTACCTATACGATACTCCAAAATATGGGACGTCTTCAATCAGCACATCCACCGATATGATAATCATGGAAAGGGTAAAAACAGGTGACCAATGTTCGCGGTGGTGCGACTCTGGATATTTGGTGGTCTTGGTTTAACTATGATATCTCTGAACCGACTCACCATATCAACACTTGACTCTTCACTCCAAAAAATATTGCGATATTTCGTAACTTCAACCAAGTCTCTTCCACTTTCCTCCAAGTCTCTTTGAACGTAGTTCACCAAAACGAATTCTCCGAACTACAGGCCGATAAGCCTTCTGAATACTTGCTCGAAAATTCTGGATGAGTTCATCATGGCTTATCACATCAGAAGTTTTCTGGAGGCATTCGCTTTGATTTCCGACGTCCAGCACAGTTTTCGGCCAGGATTTTCATGTTCTACTCAACTCACCGCATTTACGAAAGGACATTGCGAGATCCCTCGACCGCCGCATACAGGTCGACGCCATGGCTATTGACTTCTCAAAGGCCTTTGATGTAATTAGCCATGCGCTCTTGATTAGAAAATTGGATCTTCTCGGGATAGATAGGAGTACTGTGAAATGGGTAGAAGGTTATCTCAGTGGCCGTTCTCAGTGTGTCAGAATTGAGGAGTGGTGCAATATCCGTGTATGCAACTTTGGATTTCTGTGATATTTTACTTCTCTGGCAACTTTGGTTCTCTGTGATATTTTAATTTCCTGGTAAGGTGCCATCTGTCCACAGAGCCAATCAAAGGTTCCAGGGCATTGGGCAACCCAAGCGAAAGGACAACCCGACATTTCTGAGTCAAATCCAAAGTTGTGCGATTGAGAATAGACGATCTCAAAAACACAGCAAATACAGCAATTATAAACGATCTCCAACCGACGTCACTGGCGAGTCGACGCAGATCTCAGTCCATAACCCTGCTCAAAGTTCCGGAAATGTCCGCTCAGCACCGGCATATTCATTAAACCCTCACAAACTTCGAACCGAAAATGGTCTGAGTTGAACAATTCCCCGCGGCAAGCGAAAGGTCCTGTCTTCCTCTTTTTTCCACAAACCATTGCTGATTGGAACCGGCTTCCAACCCGTAATGACCCATTAATCTCCAAGCCCGCTGTTCTTTTCGCTTGCACCAGGCAGGGATCTGCACTTTATCAAACAACAGCTCATGGCAAAACTTCGCTTCTTCTGGGATTCAAGATCTGCAAAAAAAAGGATGGAAAACATGCGCTTGCAGTTTCGAGGGATATATTACAAAGATGCCTGTCGCACGTTGGGCTTAAACTGCGACGTTGGCGGAAATCTGGTGATTGATTTGATCATTTGAGATCTGCCCGGCTTTTAATCAAGCTCGGTTGGCAAATCCTTGCTTCAAGGATGTGCTACCTCACAGGCAACATGAATTCAAATATTCAAATTGTATCCACCGCGCGGGAGCAGGCGGGTTATTTGTGACAAGAACTAAATCATGCAGATTACCTGGCTATAGTGCTGGGGGTGGTGAATTGTTCCTGCAGTTTAAACGGTATGCATCACGAGTACCTATTCGTATATGGGCCACAGGTTGCTTCATTTGCATTTGACAACACGGCGGGGTGCATGATTTAAAATTAAAAGCAAAATTGTCAGCGCTTTAATGCATCTCTGTTGCCTGTTGTGTCTTTCCAATGCTGCCGCCAGCGAACCAGGCGCAGGCTTCGGAATTCAGAGTTCCAATCAGTCTGCCAGCAGGTTCGCCTTCTCATCTCTGCGGAGTTCAAGCCGAGCCTCCTCCGTGTGGAGAGTTGGTTCGAGTCTCTTCTGCCTGCTTGGATGCAGCCGACTTCCACCGCTGGCTGGGCAGATAAACCCAGCAGTCGTCTTCACTTGCCGGTGAATTCCAGGCCAGAAGAGGCCGGCTGCCGCGTGATGGATGTGAACAGCAGATTGTCTTTCCAGCATTTAGTTTATTTCAGTGGAATGTTGCAAATTCAAGGAAGTTCCCGGGTGAACTCCGTTTTCCGTTTGATATTTCACCTGTTGGGATTTCTCGTGCTTCGCCAACCTCTGCTTGGCGCGGGCGAGTGCCCTCGTCAAGGGCTTATTGCAGTGCAAATTCGTCTGGTCTACTTTCAGTTATTGTTTGTGAAAATTACAGTTTTCTTGCAGTGATGAGAGTGTTGGCTTCAATTCAAGATGTGTCAGGAATTCTGCGCAATATGTGGTGACGCCGTCATGCAGCGTTTGTTGCACGGCGATTGTTTAAAGGTATGTCTGATTTTAAATGCCGTCAGTTATTCTAATCCAACCAACAGAAATGGATGTGTCCTTTGCATTAACAAGAAATGAATAGCGTTATTGTCGCTGCAAATGAAATGACACAAAATCTGTCGAATTTACTGGCTGTCGAGTTGAAGCTGAGCACGTGAGTTACAACAGGGATGCGGCCAGATACGAACACAAGATTTTGGAGTTAGGCCATTTTTTTCATACACATTAATTTTCCAATCTGGAAATTTATGAAAAAGTTTTCAGCGAAAATTATTTTACCAGAGAATACCTTCTGTCTGTCGGCGGCCCAATTCCAAAACATGTGTTGCAACATGCAAGTCAAATGTCGAAGTCCCGAAACATTACGTAAATGAAGTTGCGCACCCCTGCATGTCAAAATAAACATCTTCCGCTGTTGTTGGCAGCAAAATTCCACCATATTATGAGGCCCCACAGCTTGCAAAAATTCACCACTGAACAGACAGGCAGCTGCTGTTCCTTTCTTCCCTTCTTTAACAAGCGAGATCTTGCCGACATCTCACCCGTCCATTCAATCATTCATGCATCTGTGATTTTGATTCAACAAAATTTCGACTTCCAGATTTTCCCATTTGGTTGTTGGTTCTCAAGTTTGCGAACTTGATTCTTGATTTTGGAATTTGCAAGAGCTTTGTTGTTTTTTCCAACTCAGTTGTGGTTTCTCGATTTTCCAACTTAGTAAGTTGTTGGTTATAATGGTTCTCGATTTTTCGTCTTGGTTGTTGTTTCTCGACTTTTCGACACAGTTACTCGTATTGAGTCTCGGTTCTCTTTTTTTTATTAAATTTGTCGTTGCCTCTCGAATTTCCAACTTAGTTGTTGGTTCTGGATTTTTCAACGCAGCTGTTGGATCTCGGCAGATATTCCAACTTGATTCTCGGTTCTCGATTTCTCAACGTATAGTTGTTGGCTTTCGATTTTACAACTAATATAGTCATTGCGGTTCCAAATTTTAAAACTCGGTTTTGGTTCCCGCGATTTGCCGATATGGTTTTTGGTTCTCAAATTTCCAACTTCGTTGTTTGTTGGTTTTTAATTTTCAAACTTAAAATAGGACAGCTATTGGCGTTTGGTTTTCGCTTTTTTAACTCAGTTATCGACTTCTCAGATTGTTTGCTAGCTGATTATTTTCCAGCTTATTGTCCGTTCCAACTAAAGTTTTCTATCTGGATTTGGAATACATAAGTTGTTTCTCGGAATAACTGTGAAATTTCCAACATTTCTCATGTCGGTTTTCGTTTTCGTCATTCCTGATGTTTCTTTGGTTTCTTTTTCCCAAAGGAATGGAAGGCTAATAAAATTTGCTCATTAACAAGTTGGTTTGGCTGAGCCAAGCGATAATCTATCTTTTTCGGAAGGGCTGGAATTCGTCTCAACGACACTGCTGGGAAATCCAGTTGAATATTTGAGGTAGAATCGAACTTGACACATGAAGTAGAAAACATGAAGTGCAGCATGTAGTACAACATGTATCGTTCAACATGTTACATACAGAATGTAGTACAACATGTAGCATGTAGTACAACATATAGCATGTAGTACAGCATGTACTGCTACATGTAGCATGTGCAGCATGTTGTGCAACATGTTGCATGCAAGTAGTGCAGCATGATGTGGTATGTAGTACAGCATGTTGTGCAACATGTAGTACAACATGTTGTACAACATGTAGCATGTGGAATAGCCCGCAGTACAACATGTAGCATGTAGTACAGCATGTAGTACAACATGAAGTAGAACCAAACTTGACACATGTGAAAACCTACATCTTCGCTACAGTTAACCTGTGCAAGATGTGATGTAAACCTAACACGATCAACTCTTCTGATTCTGAAATAAACCTGGTGAAGAAACTTAAGAACAAAGACCATTGTCGATGATGTCAGACAAAGCGTTTCATTTCTTTAGATGTACTCATAAATTTTTGCTCCGGCTTATTTTTTCATCATGCTGCTCTAGAATGCTGATTCAGAATTCTGCACTATAATCCCTTATGGAAAGGCGTAATTGTAATTTTCAACAGCAAATCCACCAAATCTGGCATCATGTTTGAAACAATTGAGTTGGAAAATTGAAACTTTGAGTTTGCAAAATCGTCTCCTCACTTATCATGCCCCTCATTTGGTGCGATTCCTTCTGTATTCCTTAAGAGTTTTTGAACTATCTCTCATGACCTGAATGTTATAATTTTTCACACTTTTCAAACTTTACACATTTGTCATTACAGCGCAAGTGATCAGGCATGCATCCAAGCGCAGCATGTTGCTGAGTTTCTGATAAAACTCCGATTTGCGGCTGTTATTCTTTTTCTTCGAGTACAGCATGGGAAAGGGGATTCACCGCCCAAGGGAGATCGGTTGCCCACAAATTCTAAAATCACGCCGCCCATGCCGCCGCCTGCTTGCTGGCAGTTTTCTATTGCCATCCGGAATTAATGGCAATCGTCGATCAATGTTGCCCATTTGCATATAACAAATCCTTCCGTTTAACCATGCATTGTGGAAGTTTTCATGTCATAGCCTAACGTATTCTGTAGTCTTTGTGATTTAACGCGTGTGTGCTTTGAAGTATAGCCACCAAAATGCGTACAATTAAGCAATTTTAAATGCGTACAATTAAGCCCATACGAATACCCATTTAGTTAAATTGTCTGATTTTTGCCATAAATTACTCACACAATTGAACCCTTAAAACCTGCATGAATGGCGAAAGTTCGGATCAACCATGTCGGGAACCGTTCATGTTCTATGCAAACTCCGCAAACACTCTCATTGGGCATCAAGGCCGAGAATTTTAGATCTTTCAAAAAAAAAATGATCTCTTTTCATAGGTCTTTTTTGCAGATCTTTCCGTTTTGACACTTTGTGTCTATTTTTACCAAAAGTAAAAAACGCCTGCAGAAAAGCATCTGAGAATCTGGTTATCTTTCTTTCCCATGGGTTGCGCTTGTTTTCTTTTGCGTGGTTTTGTGTTGTTTTCTCATGCAAGCTACGTAAGAGCGGTTTTGGTTTAGGGATAACTAATATCACGGGAAGAGTGAATATTTTTCAAATTTGAAGGGATGCAGTGGGGGTGCAAGAAAAAGTGGTGTAGCTGTTGCTGAAGGGATGACGAGGATTGCGGCAATGGTTGTCTTTATCTTTCCGGACTGACAAAAAACATCAAACAGAAACGCAATGCACAAATCAAAGCAAATGGTTTCCTCGGGCATCTTCCCTTCGTCGCAATTCGAAACAGTTTGCAGAAGGGGGAGCCGCTGTTGGCTTTCATTTCAGGGTGACCCATAGATAAGTTGGTCAGATTGTTAGATATAACTTCCAGCATTCAACTTTATAACCAGGGCAAGATGCCGCCCTGGTTACACCGTGCTGGTGAAAATGTCTGCAAGAATATTTCAAATTTTTTAAATTTTAAAAATTTTAATTTTCAGTTCCGCAAAAATCAAATTTTTCATTTTTGTCAGCTAGACTTTGACACTTTTATTTCGATGACGACCCCAAAGCAACACCAAAAAATAAAAGGCGCGAGATTTTTTTGAAATTTGTAAATATTTTACACTGTGCAACGCACTTGTGATTTATTGACATGGATGTTTGTGCGGCACGTAGTTGGCAGCAGTAGATCCCGTTGTCCGAAGTGTAACATGCTAACTAACGAACTGTACTGTCCGCTTTAAATTTCCTGGCAACCGGGTCTCAATGAAGGGGTTGTTCGCCTTCTTGTATTGTTGAGGTTTAAAGGTGAAGTATTGACCTATTGACTGACACCCATGGCCACCACTGTACGAGCCGCCTACGCTACCGATATTCGTAAAAAACTGTTGTACCGCAGACGAAAGAGTGTTTTAAGGGGCTCGGGGGCGAAAGGGATTAGTGACGTCATCAATAACTTGTTGATGACGTCACTAATCCCATTTGATTGACGCGCCTCCTAGCCCCTTAAAACTCTCTGACGAAGCATTCCTCAGTTGTACTTCCTCAGATTTGGACACCTTTTGAAAGGTTTAGGCTGCAGTTGGGACGCTCATATGGAATCCAGAGTCTTTCAACATCCGATTTTGTTCCTCCTCTGCTGCATGGTGTGACGTTTGAGACATCTTGTGAAACAACAGCACGAAGCAACACTGAGAAAGCGGAACCATGGCGGAACTTTAACATTAACTTCTTGGAAAGAATTGCGAGAATTAGACTCTCGTGTGTTCTTTCCTGCAAGAAAGAAATTCAAAGCGAGATGCAGTCGTTGCTGGCAGCAGGCAACACAGTGCATGGAACTGCAAACAAGCCGGCCGCAAAGCAATATAACGCACTGAAAGAACACACCAGCGGCGTCGGCTTTTGCCAATGCGACTTGACAAATATTTCCTTCTCATGAGACTCCAAAAATGAGATCGTGCCCAGCCTCCTCCCAGATTACCGCAACAATTGTGCATGCCGTTTGGATTTTAACTGGAACATCTCCGGTCAATATGCGCTGCTGAGGCAGTGATTTTCGCCATCTTTGCGTCACGCCTGAGGAAAGTACGTATATAATGAGTTCTTTGTTCTGTTTTAGAACCACTTCATAAGTAATTTTATCCCATCACTTTGGGCATTTGCAGAGAAGAAAGCATAGTGAGACAAAATGCACCACCAGCAAATGAGTGCGCGAAATATAACTTCTCCGACACCGCAAACGGACAATTTCTTTCTAGCTTTTATTGCTATACTGTGGAAGCTATTTCTGGAAAATATGCCATCAAAATGCAGTAGAAATGAAATGGGCTTGCAAGAAAAAAAAAAAGAAAAGAAAAAAGTGCTGTTCGGGGTTAGTCCGTACTGAAACTTGCTTAATCGGTTGTGAAAAATGTCTGGCTTCATATCCACCCCGAAGCTCGTTTTTCCGAGCTCATTTGACGAGATGTTGCTCTTGGGAATAAAACATTCGCCTGTTTTCGCTCTATTTTCTACTCCGCAGACTCTTCAAAGAAAGCCATCCAACTTGAGTTTAACCATTCAAAACATAGGACCTTATAGTTTACTCTGCTAACATTTTGGTTGGACCTCCTACTTATTGGATTAACAGACTTCTTGGGCACTTCATACGAACCGGTCGCCGATTTCAGCGAAGAAAACTTTAATTTATATTCCAGCGTTTTTCAATTTGGAAACCATTGTCATCAAACAATAACTTGCTTCCATTCAAGTGCCATCACCCTGTTAGGTACCTTTAATCAACAACGAAAAACTTTCATTTCTTTTCTGCACTTTTCATAACGATAGCTGATTAAAAAACAAGTCAAAAATGGCTTTCTTGTATTTTTTGCAACACAGCGGACAATGGTGGGGGCCCCTCACGTAAAGTTAAATTAGGGGAAGAACCACGTATTTTCGGTTCAAAACTATAATTTTTCCAATTGTTTTCGGCCTTCCGCTCCTGCGGTTGGCTTATGCTAATGGGCGCATGCATAATTAGCAGAAATCGCGATTACTCGTATAAAATAGGAAGCACGGATGAAGTTCAAAAGGTTCGTTTATTCGACGCTATAGAGTTCGGGCAAGGTCTGTCGAGTAGTCGAGTTTATGTAGTGTCCGTTTTCACGCTCTTGCTTGGTGACTTTTGCAGGCTGTGCCGTCGAAATATAGGCTATGTGCACTGGATATCAGCTTCCAACCAACAAGCTTGCATTTACACGGACATTTGACGGATCTGTTGGATTAACAGTCATTCAACAACAATGACAGATTTTTGTGAAAATCCACCGGAAGACATCTGTGCACTGGATATCAGCTTCCAACCAACAAGCTTGCATTTACACGGACATTTGACGGATCTGTTGGATTAACAGTCATTCAACAACAATGACAGATTTTTGTGAAAATCCACCGGAAGACATCTAATACATTAGTTTTTATTTTTTATTTTGATTGTTTTGAATAATTCTCGGCATGGTGTGACACACGTCAGAGTCATGGGTTGAAATTTTCTTTTAAAAGCTGCGGAGTTGAGTTCTGCCCTTCCAATCACTCATCGCTGGTACCATTGTGGGATTTTGACAATAATTGATGTTTTTTAAGTTTTTTTTTGTAGAAATTTTTTATTGTTTTACAAAAATGTAAACATAATCCAGTTGGATATTTTCATGTTCAGCTTTTCAAAAAAAGGGTTAAGAATAAAAATACGGTCATTCCTGCCGCGGTCACTATTCAAGCACTTTTTAACACCCTGTAGACACATGGATACACCCAATCGTTAAATCTGTTTTATGACCACATTCCCCAAGACCTTTTGCCTTTTTCCATTTACCGTTTCCATCAGGCTTGTGACCATTGAAGCGTATTTTGCAGGGCCCCATCTCCTATCTAATTCCTGATTTGACCTTTTAAAACCCACTTATTAATCAAACCGGCGGCTTCGGCTTGCAGAACTGCGATTCCTTTTATATGGGGCTATGACATGCTATCTGTTCTGTCGGTCCAATAACGGTTCGCTGAGTTTATACAGGGTAGCCAGTGGCCTTTCAAATCAACAATTTGATTGATTTAGATTTCGGCGGCCGAATGGAAAACGCTATGCCTCTCTAAACAACCGACAGTGCAAATAAATTTGTCAAATGCGAAACATCCAGAGATGTGATAGTGGTGAGAATATATGTCGTGATGACGTTTTGCAACGATCCGAAAATCGTCAAAAAATAAAGAATCTCCGCATAGCGGAATTCAAAAAGTTAACTAAAGGAGAGTGAAACCAAGATTTTCAACAGTGTAAGCAAACATTTCGACTGGAGGCCCACGAGGAAACCTAAATATAGAAAAACGAATCCACACTGTTGTTGTTCGTCACCATCATGGGTGACCATCAGGGTCACCATCATGCCCTGCCATCATGGGAGCCGAGAGAGTGATGCTCTTATCTCTCTATGGGTTCATCTATTGGTCACCCTGTGTCTGCAGGAGACGATTTTCCAAAGAGTGGGTGCGGTCAGCTGACAATGACTCATTGCTTTTCTCGCCACATGTCGGAAACTTTCTCCACGAATCTGTCTTGTTTCTCTGCCTGGTCTGTTTCCTCGACTGCCCATGTACCAGGAATTTCCAGCATAAGCTTTGGGGTTATTGAGTCACTGGGCATGTTCTGATAGTGGCTTAAACGATTTCGTCGACATTGAAGTAACGGGCACATCCAGTTGCAAAAAATTGTGGAGAAACATACGTATGTAACGCCAAATGTTTTGGTCAAATTCTTCTGAGTTCACTGGGCGGGAAGCATCACTTGCGAAATGTGCTTGATGACATGTTTCTCGATTGCAATCACCAGTGTTCCAAATGGAATCCCAATGTGAAATTGTGTCAAATGACATCCGAGAGAAAAATCCTCTGAATATCAACACCAAAAATGTATTTGTACACAAAATGTCTTTGTTGCATTTGGATCTGCATCTGCATCTGCATCTGCATCCGCATCCGCATCCGCATCCGCATCCGCATCCGCATCCGCATCCGCATCCGCATCCGCATCCGCATCCGCATCGGCATCGGCATCCGTCACTGGCACAGGTACAGGCACTTGCACTTGCATTTGCACTTGCACTTGCATTTGCCCTTGCACTTGCACTTGCATTTGCACTTGCGCTTGGCCTTGAACTTGCACTGGCACGTGACCTTGCAGCTGCACGTGCACTTGCACTTGCACTTGCACTTGCACTTGCACTTGCACTTGCACTTGCACTTGCACTTGCACTTGCACTTGCACTTGCACTTGCACTTGCACTTGCACTTGCACTTGCACTTGCACTTGCACTTGCACTTGCACTTGCACTTGCACTTGCACTTGCACTTGCACTTGCACTTGCACTTGCACTTGCACTTGCACTTGCACTTGCACTTGCACTTGCACTTGCACTTGCACTTGCACTTGCACTTGCACTTGCACTTGCACTTGCACTTGCACTTGCACTTGCACTTGCACTTGCACTTGCACTTGCACTTGCACTTGCACTTGCACTTGCACTTGCACTTGCATTTGCACTTGCACTTGCGCTTGGCCTTGAACTTGCACTGGCACGTGACCTTGCACTTGCACTTGCACTTGCACTTGCACTTGCACTTGCACTTGCACTTGCACTTGCACCTGCACCTGCACCTGCACCTGCACCTGCACCTGCACCTGCACCTGCACCTGCACCTGCACCTGCACCTGCAGCTGCACCTGCACCTGCACCTGCACCTGCACCTGCACCTGCACCTGCACCTGCACTTGCACTTGCACTTGCACTTTGCACTTGCACTCGCACTTGCACTTGCACTTGCACTTGCACTTGCACTTGCACTTGCACTTGCACTTGCACTTGAACTTGCACTTGCGCTTGCGCTTGCACTTGCACTTGCACTTGCACTTGCACTTGTCCTTGCAGTTGCAATTGCACTTGCACTTGCACTTGCCATTGCCTCTGCCTCTGCTTCACCCTCCGGCTGCGCTCCCGCCTCAGCATCCGCCTCCGCCTCTGCCTATGCCTTTGTCTTTACATTTGCGCATTTGCTTTTGCATTTGAATTTACATTGATTCTCAGTTTGATTTTTATCGTGCACATGTATACGTATTTGGACTGAAAATCCGAGATGGGGGTCACACGAATGTTGAGAATTTAAACCCGTTGTCCACATTTTGTCTCATTGTTGCCGTGTGACATAGGTACGTCGTCAGCGTGTGCCAGCAACATGCTTTTACTCAATACGACATCTTCAATGAGAAAAGAGGCCATTCGTCACTGATATGCTCCATGTGAAAACTAAATTTAGAGCCCGTTGTTTCTTCTGAAAAATGCGCTCTTCCAGAGATAAAAATGGTTTAAAAGTATGTTAGCATAAAACCCCATAAACACGGGACAGACAAGGGAGACATTTTAAGCGTTAGGCCTATCTCATGTCCCCCGTTCTTCTCTCTTCATTCCTCTGCTATCCCAATAAAGTGCACTACCCACCTTCGACCGGCGTACAGTGTCGTAAAAATAGCCGAGACAATTTGTGCCAAAAGCTGAGAGAAAACACGACTATTTTCACCAAGCATTTTTTCCTAAAACGCGGTTCTAGTTTTCCAGGGGTATGTTGCCACCTTGCCTTGCCTGGCAATATCAGGACTGCCTTGCCTCAGATGGAAATCTCATTTCCATGTATTCAAGCAGGAACAGGGGATATTATTCAATCCCCATAATCCCAGCAGAAGTGTACCTGTATGCAGTTCGTTTGTCGCTATTTGCCAAATTTGCAAGGACAATCCCCTGGAGACTTTTCTTAACTGATGATAGACGATATTCAGGCAAGGGTTGGCATTTTTTCGTCGGTGCTGTTCGCAAGCGTATTTGCACACTGTGACACACGCTGGAGTGAGACAATGGCGTGCATGGAAATACTTTCCCCTGGCGAAAGGGAATTTAACAAACTGATCAAATATGATGGCGAAAAAAGTTGGAGAACTGGCTCGATTTTCAAATCAGACACGTGAAAATAGCAACAAAATGTTGAGAAACTTCACTCGGTTCATGCTCCCTTTCCATTTGAAATAGGTTTGAACAGCAGCAAATTCCATCTTCGGTGCGATGGCACATTTGCACTGAAGTGAGAGTTCCTTTTGACGCATCGCTGCCTCAAATTTTTATTTGACACGAGCGTTCCATAGCCACTTATGACGTAATGACTCGATTAGACCCATTTTCAATTCAGCCATACACGAAATGCAGGAATGAACGTCACATATTTTGAATTTTGACACCTGCGCGGAACAAATCTCTTCCAGTCTTTTAAGGTCGCAACAATCATCAATGATTTTCTCTGCGCGACAGGCTGAGAATCTCGCTATCCCTTCTCTAACGCAACGACGTTCCTCAAAGCAGGAACCAAAAACGTCAGCTTCTCATTGACACGACTCGTGTCACTTTCATCCGTTTGATGACGCACAACTCATCACCGATCAGCATTGAATTTCTCAGCGACTCACTGAGTGAGATCACGGAGATCCTTGATAAGAAAAACAATTAAGGGAAATTTTGATTTCTTAAAACTCAGCGCTTCCCGAAGAATTTCCGGAAGCGAGTCACACTCCGCAGAGCGGTGACATATTGTGGCTTGTGATATGTGGCTTCTGCGTCATAACTCATACCACAAGCGAAGCTTCTGTTTTGGACCTGCAGCGAGGTACGTCCATCTTAAGGAGGATGGCTATGCCACTAAGCCCCTTCCAACGACACCACCAGGGTACAAGGACGGTCTCCCATCCAAGTGCGATCCTAGCTGACCCAACGAATTGCCAATGCCAACTTCGGTGTTCTCATGAGAACCGGTGCAAGCCACGCGGTATGGCAATATGCGAAAACATGCGGACGGCTATGATTTGTAGCCGTCCACATATGGTGAAAAATATCCTCACGCCGCGTAGGTACAATCCAAGGAAGGAGCATTTTGGTGAACGAATGGCCCGTAAATTGCTGATTTCGATACTGCAGTACGAACGTTATTCTTCAACTAAGAATTTATGCGTCACTGATGAACACATTTGCACGCCTTTCAGTGTTTGACAAACTCTGCTCTCAACTAAATCTTTCCACTCTTGAATCGATGCAATCCAAAACTATCGCTATCGTCATCCCTATTCGTAAAAAAGGCGCCCCTGCTGACAGGCCCGAGGGATACCGTCCAATCTCGCTAACCTGCATTTTCTCAAAGTTGTTTGAACGCATCCTCTTCAATTACATAGCAGCATATTTGGATAACATCAATTTTTTACATCCCAATCAATTCGGTTTTCGACGCAGGCGCTCTTGTGAGTCGCAACTAATCCTATTTGCGGATGATATCGCCCGATCCCTTGACGCCGGAGTGCCTATTGACGCAATATTCCTAGATTTGACAAAAGCATTTGATCTGGTTTCTCATGCCAAGCTCCTTGATAAGCTTGCACTTATCGGCTTGCCTTCCAGCATTATCGCCCTTGTTAAATCCTTCGTAACCAATAGGTCCCAGAAAGTCAGACTTCAGTGTTCAAATTCTTTTTCCATTCCTGTTACATCCGGTGTCCCCAAGGCAGTGTAATAGGACCACTACTTTTCTTGATTTACATTAATGATATTGCAGAAAATGTCACGAGCTCAATTCGTATGTTTGCCGACGATGTCATATACAGGCAAGTCCACAATCAAAACGATTCCACTAGGCTGGCAGCTGATCTGTCTAGTATAAGCAACTGGTGCGACAAGTGGGGCATGAAAATTAATGTAGGTAAATCCAAAGTCCTTCGCTTTGGTGGCCATGCGAACCCCTTCCCTTATTCCGTTGGAGGAGTTCCCTTGGAAGTTGTATCACGTTTCAAATATCTCGGTGTTCTCTTCACAAATGACCTTAGTTGGTCTCCGCATGTTAGTGATGTGATCAAAAAGGCTTCTTCTACCTTAGGTTATATTATGAGGAATCTCACTGGAGCTAATGTTGAGCAAAAAAAGCGCGCCTATGTCTCATTAGTTTTACCCATTCTTGAATATGCTTCTGCCGTGTGGAATCCCTGGAAAGTTTCGGACATCCATGCAATTGAAAGAGTCCAGCGTCGAGCCGCCCGGGTTATAACGAGCACATATGACCGCCATACGCTAGCGTTTCAGCTGTACTCTCGCAACTTGGACTTCCTTCTTTGGCCAGTAGGCGTCGCTCCCATTGCTTAAACCAATTTCGAGATATTCTTATTGGTGAGGCTGATTTCCCTTTCCCGACGTGCTACTCTCAGAAAGCCGTTCAACGGCGGACTGACAATGGGTTCAGCTTCGTAATTCCCCGGGCCAGACGCAACATTTATAAAAATTCTTTTTTCCCATTTGCTATATATCATGTTGGAATAGCCTTTCGCGTAGCTCACCACTCATAGCTAGTGTCGGCAATGTATCTGATGCTATTCCCGCATAATTTTCAATTGGTGTCCCTCTTGTCGCACCATCCCGCAATTTGTTCCCTTGAGGTTTTCATGTCTGACAATTATTTTTACTTCATGACCTGTTTTCGCTTTTCTGCTCTTGATTTGTATTTTCATTTGGTGTCCCTCTTGTCGCACTATCCCTCAATCTGTTCCCTTGAAACGTTTTCATGTCTAACAATTATTTTTACTTCATGACCTGCATTTTTACTCTCTTGATTTGTATTTTCGTACTTTTTTTGGTTTTTTCTCTGATTCGTTTTTAACTTAATTTGTCTCTTAACTTGATCAATTTTCTTCTGTCCATGACTTTTGCTGCAAAGCTGCATCTACAATCTCTAGGTACTACACAGCAACCAATCCATTTGTTGTTGTAATTGTTGAAATAATAAAAAAAAACTGTACAAACTGCGGAAAAGTACCTGGGTTCCATCTGTCTTTTGCTGCAACATGCGGTACAGAGGTGACAATAAACAGTATACATTCATAAAAATGAAGCAGGGTTGAATTTTGTCGACAGCCCAGTAGAAGATTTTCCAAATTATTGTCTGTGAGTGGGCGTCCGGTATTTAGGACACAGCATGAGACTGACGGGTTCGACGTGGATTTTGGAAGAAGGTTTTTCCAGGATGTTACAAAGTCCAAGCCCATGGTGTACCCATATTGGTCCAATATCCAGCCCATGTGAGGACCCATCAGTGGTTTATAAGCGCGCGATGTAAAAAAACCATATATGAATGCGCATATCGCATCAGAATTTTTTCAGTCTCCAGGAACGCATCGTTCTCTTCTTTGTGCACTCATTTCTAGCGACACACCCATTCATCAACTAATGAATTTCTCAGGCCCACACACCATATGTTTCTTTTCTTGAAAGGAAACCCACCAATCTGTCCCTCTGATTTGTGGAAAAATGACAAACGTATGTCAGTTTTACCCTGCAGCGAACGCACACTCCTCCCCAACACTACGTAAATATTCAGCAACGCGCGTAAAGTGGTGGCGGAATTAATGTACTCAAACATGTAAAAATTGCGACTGTGCACATTTCGACAAAAACTCGGTGCTGCAGAAATTAAAGATCCTATTTTTAGTCGACGTCAAATTCTGATACCTTTGGAACATTTTGTTGAAATCTGGCCCTTTTATATCAACCGCATGCATGAGAATAAAAAGAACGAAAAAACATTTCGGAGGCAAAAGTTAAATGGGAAAGACACATGTGATGGGTTCTTTATTCCGCTACCACTATACATACTCGTATTCATTTCACCCTTCTCCAGCAAGTGCGTTTGAATGTGCAAGTCTCAACAGAGTGAAACATGGGAGGTCGAGGAAAACCAATGGACGTGTCGTGTTTTGCAGTGTTTCCCACGCACCCTTATTGTCGCCCACACCGCACACGAAAGAATCTCTTCTGCACACATCGAAATGGAAATTTGGAAAGGCTTGCGATGCGAATAAAGATATCCTGGCAAATTCAGACCCTGCGGCATCGCTTGGTGCAAATGCGATATTTATGTTTAAGCGTCTGCTGTTGAAATTCCCATGACGATTCTCAGGAGAAGAAAATAACGAACAATAATTCGCATGTGATGTGATGTTTCCAAATCCTGAAATGAAACAGAGCTAACCGTATTTTCTCAAAATGTGATTCGCGAATAATTCACACGGCTGCGCACTTGCTGCAATTTGTCGCTTTTGCTTCAAATGTTCTAATTATGCCGCCTCGAAAACACATACACGCGCACACGACATTTTGTCTGGCGGTCTGTGATCACAAGTGGTTCTTCTTATTCGTGTATTTTTTCAGAGAACAATGCATGGATCATATACCATTTCTGCCCAGAGAGCTTCTCCAGGATGGCGCAGAAATAAAATTTCCCGCGATTGCTCCTGCATTGTTACTGTTTTCACTGTTGGGAACGTTTCCTGAACATGTATACAAACATACAACCCGAATGAGAAGTTAGTTTTGAAACACCCTGTTCGTGTGGGAGAAGCACCCTGCCAGCTTTTAGGAAGCATTCGCAAAATCGGAAAAAAATAATGTGATGTCAATAAGCTTCCATACACTGTTTCTTGGTGTCAAGAGATAATACCTAATGCGCATTGGACTGGACAAGTTAAAAGGAAATATAGGTACCTTTATAGCTGTAGGTACTCATAAACGTTTTAATGTGTTGCCATAATTTGAAAGCAGTGGATTAATGCTTGCTGTTTGCTTGGCAATACAAAAGTTGCGAAAACGTTTCGCGAATAAATGAGGGAATATGCTCATTTACTGGCCAATCTCAAAGGAAAGACTGTACCGATTGAATCACGGTTTCGTTGAACAAACACGAAAATTCAACTGGTGGGACTCCCGTCAACGTAATGCGGCTTTCCGCACGTAGCCCGCGAGTTTTTCACGCAGGAGTTAGTTTGCCAATGCAAAGTATTCTTTTTATTTCCAGACAGAAATTTCTTCATCCATTATTGCTACTGGAGTGCCAACTTAAGGATGTGCCCTCATGCAGAAGCATCGTAATGTCTCAAAATAATTGAGGTTACGTCCTCCTTTTATGTTAAGAGAGAGATCATCGTGTTACCTCAATTTCAGATTCAGATACGTATCTTGCCTGAAGTTCCTCACCAACATGCCGTAATCTTCTTGAAAATGGCCATTCTCAGGCATTAACAATAATTATTCTCGAACCCTTTTGCGTGAGGATCCAGAGGGGTTCTGATTGCACTCGCTCTTCCACAAAAAACTTCCATCAAAATTCAACGACGCACGGTATCAAAATGTTGGCGCTCTCATGTCCAACACTGGAATTTCGAATTTCAAATTTCAAATTGATTGTGCTCGTATTTGAAGGCGACTCCTTAAAATATCCTTCTTTGAAAACGATTGTTTTTAATTTCTCGTTCTCTTAAAGGCTGGGCCTGGAATAGCTTTTTTCATTAGCGTATCTGTCAAGACTACATTATCAGAGCTCCACGGCTCTCCACGCATCACGTGAGTGCATAGAAAATCCTCTTTAATTTTACTGAGTTTTTCTGTACAGAGCTGCCAAAAAAGTTCTAAAATCCAGCCAGTCGCTGCTGGGATTATTTCTGGCTTTATAGGCTAATCTTCAATTTAAAGCCAGAACGAAAAATAAAATCAGTTGATTCCCGGAATAAAAAAACCACAAGGATAGCATTTTGAAGAATGTGTAAATATACAAAGTAGCGGACAATCATTTTAAATGGTCAAAGCAACTATTACCCATTCCTTGCCACATATTTCTGAGGCAAACAATGCATTTTCGCTCGACGAGTGAAAAGGGAAAAGCCAGCCGAAAGCCCCTCACAACCGATTATTCCAAAAAGCGTGCCCAGGTCTATTTCCGTGCCGTATAATCACAGGTCTGAAAGTTTATTTTTTGATTGCTTTGGCCAGAAAAATTACAGCTGAAATCCGCCAACTGGGTGATGCTGAAATTCAGGACAGTCTCGTATTTCAACAAGGTAGTTTTCTTCCATGTTTGGGAATTGTAACTGCGCAGTAAGAGTGGGTGCAGTTAGAGTGTCCTGCAAGGGATCGGGGGAATTCGATAGAACGGACTGCGACTGAAATGATAGAGCCAGAAGTGGGCTGATGCAGACCCTGACACCTTCCGGCGTGTCACAGCTTTGGTCACGGCTTCATCTCCACAGCTCATGTTTTGTGCTAGAAATACCGATCCGAACTCTTTTTATCGCGTCAGGTATCAGGTACGATACAAACCTTCGATCCAGGTGAAGAACATTTCACACTCCAAGGCACCCGGACAGCAAAATACCCGACACAATGCCGCAACCCTATGCTCATAGATTGTACCTGCGTCGTGCAACCAAACCTAATCCGGAGAAAATGGAAAAAACGTCCTCAAAAATGGGAAAAATTCTACCTGAGTCCAATTCTGCCCGAGTCCCTTCTATCCCCGTTACCAGACCGGTCCTCATAATTCTCAAACATGAAATTTCCGTCAGTCGTCCATCGAATAAGCAAAGCCAATCCCTGCTTTTGTTTGTAGTTCCAGCCATAGGGAGATGGGCGAAGCACCCGCGTGTGATTCTCATGGTAAATGGATTTTCCCTTTCCCACAGCTATGGAGAGGCACAGTTGGGAATCAGATTCATTGCTTTACGAATGGTTGCAACAATGAAAAATTGCCACCCGCTGTACCTCTACGAATAGCCCATGCACAACCTCTTTCGTTTTGCGGCCACATTCTCACAGAGAAAGACATTATTTGATGCCGAGAGTGCGCTCTGTGCCGCAACTTTTGACTCGTCGTGTAGTGCTCTTCGCGCAGGATGGCAGCAGATTGAAGAGTGGAAGGCTATTTCCTGGATTTATTCTCCATCGGCACGAGGTCAAAGTGAAATCGAAATCACCAGGCAGAAAAATTGTTGGGAGAGGAAGTGGGAGGGAGAGGCGGCACAAGGCCCGCTCGACGATTAAATCCCATATGCATGAGATGCGGTGTCTGATTTTTTCAGTCAATAAAACCGATCTGAAGCGCTGTGGCAATAAAAATGCTCGCATGGAGCATCCGACGGAAGATGGGCTTAAAAATGCTTCCGCTGGGAAGGATTGAGGACTATTGCCAGTTTGACCAGGCGAGGAAATTTATATTCAAGTTAACCATCTCGGCATATCCTGTCGATTCCATCATACTCACTGAGCTGTTAACGCATTCCAGACCTCCACTACTGGTGTCCAATCCAAAATTCATATTCTGGCAGCCGAATATGGCCAATTCAATGGAGAAATTTGTGTGCGAAAATTTCATTTCCATGCACAACACTTATCCCTTTTTGTATTGCTAAAGATGCATCCGTCTGTTGAATTATCTAACTGAGTTGATCCTGAGAGTGATTTGCAATGGAGAATTCGGCCGTGTGTCGCGATGCTGGCCTGCAAATTAACCTGAAAAAGGCCTGCATATTTTAAAATGTGATAATTGCGCCGATTTCCAAACAGCGAACGAACAGCACATTCGTCTATGCAGGTCCAAGATGGCGTAATGTGCTTACGAAGGAGGGAGTGATCAATATCCGTTGTCACTTCTATCCACTTCATTATTCACTTGTTTCTGCTCCAAACTGTGCGAAAAGGCGATCTGGATGCGAAGACCTACAACTTTCTTTCTTTTTTGCTCGCAAGACCAACAAGAACTGGGCAGTGTTCCGACATCGCGTCCGCCGATGCTACTCGACGAACCCGACACCGTAAGCCGCCGCTCATACGAGTACATCTGCTTTCCCCTTTCCCGGTGTAAACCGAACATAAGCGACATGCCCCTCGTTGATTGCAGTTATCCCAAGTCCAGGCAAGAAAGTTCCAAGGACTTCCAGGATCACGAAACTCCAAGAAATAGAGACCAAAAACGAGAAGAGACACAGGTACTTGGACCGGTTTTCTCGAAACGTTGTTCCGAAAACTCAGGATTGATCATTGCCTCCAACTTTTTTGTCGGAGGAAATGATCGAATCTGGCTTTGTTGAATCTGATCTCGAGCCATGCAAAATTTGCTAACATTCATTCTCAAGATATCGAAACTTCCAGCACTCTCGTTTTTCTGAACCACAACGAGACTGGTGCTTAAAAAGTGCGATTGCGCAAGCGCACCGCAGCTTCGCCAACAGATTGTTTGAAAAAATAGAGAAATTGAGAATTTTTACTCTTTCTCCCCTCGAAATTGAGAATGTTTTGGTTTTCAGTTCGTTGTATGACTGATCCCCGCTGACCCTTATCAATATCTTCATGGATGAAGGTAAGAGTGATTAAAAATGGATGTCGTTTGTTTCCAGAAGGGTTTCAACGCAAAAGACTTTGATTTTTTATCTTCCTAATCGCTCTGATTCTGCAAAATACGAGACCAATCCGGCAGGTTCAGTCAGCGAAAAATGTTACCATCGCTTCCCAAGAGAGCCGAATTAGGCCTGCGCCATAGTACAAGGTTGGTCTGTTTCATGAAAATCCCTCCTATGAAGTCTGCGCTGTGCATCTATATCATATGAAATTAAAAATGAGGAGTTTAAGTTGGGACCTGTTTGAGCAGAGCAAAATGTGTTCAAACCCTTGATTCCGTTTACCCGGCACTCATCACTACCAGGCAGTAAACTGGTATTCTGTAAAAGGTTGACTGCCTTTTATTCTGGCAATAAGGAAGTTCCCTGATCATGAATAGAGACCCAATTTTTGGCTGCAGCCATGACGTCATTGCAGGCCCAGAAACACCTTCATCTGCGCAGTGGCAGAAATTCGGGCAAACATTGCACGTTTCAATCTTTTAAAAGAGACCAAAAAGAAATTGGAACACTTGAGATAAAGCTTCGAATTCAATGCAAATTTTGTGGAAATTTTTTAATTGACCTTGTTGTTCTGATCGTCTGTATCCTGGTTTGCCGTGTTATTGAACGGCCTAGGCACAATTCCTGGTTTGCCTTGGCACAATTTTCTTCTGAATTCATTTTTTCCAAAAACAATTAGAGAATGAAATTCCCTTGACGCTCCATCTCGGTTGTTTCCAAAGCACTCCTGAGGCACTTCCTCCAAAAAGAGACATTTTGGATTTCTCTCCCACCTCATTTAAATTCCGTGCATCACTGAAACTGGAGCGATTTCTCATGCTTTTCACGCATTATTTAACTGTTGCCATTTGTTTTTACTTGGAGACCTTTTTGTTTTGCTTTGTTTGTACTCTATTTAACGATGTTGTTTCAAACGGATGTTTAGGTACTTTGGAGCGGTGTGCTCCATGCCCCCAAAGTTCTTTGGGGCAGTATTGGGAAATTAAATTAAATTAAAATTGAGAAAATACGTTGCCGCGTTCTTTTATCAGATCCTATACCAAGGGCCAGAGAGTAGACCGGAGCAACTTTTCCTGGTCACTGTAGAATCTACTGTCTGCAGATATCGATATATCTTTAGACCTTTACAACTTCTTTCCTTCTGATGTTCGGGTCAAATAAAAAGAACTGAAAGATGTTTTTTTCGGGTACAAGTCCAAAAATAAAAGGGGCTACATTCGCCTGCAATTAACATTTGAATCACATATAGCTACAGTCCTCGCGAAGACCGCAGCACCAAAGCAATAAATCTTTTTCTCCGAGGAAAAAGCAGAAAGGAGAATTACGTAAAAGGTACCTTTCGGGATGAAGTCTGTTTTTTCTTGAAAAGGAAAAGGTGAAGAAAACAGAATCCAACTGCGTGTTTGCTGGCCTCTTCCCTGAATGACCTGACCTCATCTGCGAAACCCAATCCGCCATATTGGCTTTCATCCACCTGAACCCTTTATCACTCAAGCTATGGTCTAACACGCAGGGTGTTCCATTTTACTTAACTCATCAGTTTTATTAATTTACTATCCCTTGTGACTGAAGTTTCGAAGATCCGACGAAAAGCTTAATTCAGGACGCCTGGACCGGAGTAACAGCATCGGAGACAATGCGTGCCGACTAGATGTATCGAGACATTTCAAAAGATATTAAAGTTTCTGCGTTAGGCAAAGGGGACAAGAACACTGTGCATGTCAGACAAATCAGCACTGGTCTGTGCGTTGAGATACGTGGGACACTACATAGTTTCTGTGCCAGGCAAAGGGAAACATTATGTATAGTAGTCTGGGGAACAGGCAATAGGGAAACATTAGTTCACTCGTATATGTGTCAGGCAAAGGCGAACACTCATCATGTACTCTGTGTGTCAAACGAAGGGAACTCGCACTACTCTGTGCATCAGACTAAATGAGGACAATCATGCTATTCTGTCTGTCAGGCAGAGAACAACACTGGTATGCTCAGATCGAGGAACGTTGGAAGACTTTCGAATCACGCTATTTTTTAATAATGTTATTGTAAAGTAACGTGTGTTAGGAATTATACGATACCCAGTGTATGGAGAACCGATACCGATAACATCCGATAATAAACTAAGGAAGGAAGTCCATGAAAACCGACACAAGGTGTTGTCGTCGTCGACTCTCTTTAACTCTCCTTCAACCGACCGTTTGGACCCTGCAAGAAACTGTGCTAAACCTGCAAATTTGAAGTTTCTTACAGTTGTTCAAGGCCTTTATTCACCCTTTAATGGAAAGAGGATTCCACAAACTTTCGCGCTCATACGAGTTGCTTTCGTAGCATCCTGTACTTTATAGGTCGGCCTGCGAAATACAATCTGGAAGGAGCCTAAAATTTCAGTTTGACACAAGGAAGGGTGTGAAAATGGACTTGCTGCAAAAGTATTCGTGCACCGACGTTGAGCTGCGTGGGTGTCATTGGCGGTGGATGAGAAAGCAACGATGGAAGTTGCGTTTTTGCGTCTGCTGTGAGAGGAAATCGTCTGTCTTTGTGGCTTTTTGACTTTTGAAAAAATCAATATTGCCGCCTACGCAGAAATTGCTTCAAGAATTGACAGTAAGACAGCAGAAAAAGAATGGCAGTTGCGATGACAAATCACAGCTTCTTCACTTGTCCTTAGCTGCGGTTGGCAAAAATGGGGGCTGCGCGATCTTTTTGTGAAGAGCGCTTTTCAGGAATTCTGGCCCAGCACTGATTTTCCGATATCAGATCGAACATTCGGCCGAATATTATCTTCCGCAGGCAACCCAGATGAATTTCCTCCTCATTTAATTTGCGCCTTAATATTTTCCGCTGCACACAACCCACATCTTTTTAATCATGTAAAATTGCATACCCGATTCGATTTCAGGGGTAAATTCCAACCCAAAGCTCCAGATGTTCCAATTTGGTCTTCTTATCGAATTTGGTCCAAAATATTCTGCGCTGGACACAACCCACATATTTCTTGCACTGTAAAATTGCATAGCCGCGTTTCTCGGGTATATTCTAGCCCAATAATTGTTTTTTTTTTTGGTAGCTGCGGCGCAGCCGGCGGTATCAACTTTTATGGAAAACACTGCGTAAACGGGCCGGAAAACCTATTCTCTGGACTCCTGGGGTTCGCTGGTGAAATTGGGGTTGCGGTTTTCTTAAACCGTAATTACGCTAGGTGATTTTTAATGCATTATAAGATTTTTAATGCAGCGCAAGGTTCTTTTGAAAATCCCAGTAGATACGCCAATTTTTGGCTCTTTATCATCTGGATTCAGATCATTTTAAGCAACTTCTTTGACTTTATTGGTAGCGGGATAAAGGGAATGGTTCCAAAGGATGAGCAGTGCAACTTATTCGCGTCCGGAATATTGTCAAAACGCGAATATTGAAGTTGAATATTGTATTTTTCATAATGCGTCCATCGGCAGCTGCGCATAGGGTCCCCTTATTTTTTCGCTGGTTGTTCTTCTATTGTGCTAATTGTCGTCCGCAGTTGGTTGCTGTGCTCACCAGAGATTTTCGGATCGTAGGTTGCACGGTATTTTGGAGGAGTTTCCGGCAATTTAACCGGCCAACGACTTCACGAACAAGTATGCTTTATGCTTTGTCGTTGCATTGGTTCGCCGACAGACCAACAGGCTTTTCTCGTATCGCTAAACACTAGACACGAGGCTGGTGTGACAAGAAGTTTGCTGCGCATTTGCTCACATTTCCTGCTTTTAATAGATGGGTGAATTCTAACCAGAAGTCCTATGAGAGAAATTTTAAGAGAAATCACATGAGAGAAATTTTATAGGTCTGCGTAACACTAGACATCGATTATTTAAACGGGGCTTCAAGTAATTCACGCCTCACATGAACGTCACGTCTTTTTGCGGCGCATGTTGCAATTGATTCTAAATGGCGCCTGAGAAAGAGTGTTGGTGAGGGGTGTGTAAAAGGGAAGACCCGATGGAACTCTACACATTGCGGAACATCTAAAAATCTGAGCATAGGCAAAATCTTGCCCTTAAAGGACAAAGGCAATGGGTAAAACTGAGGTTTAGAAAGGGACGTGAAAGGTTCACCGCAAACAGTTTGGAACTTTGGTCGGACAACTCAAGCCATGGCTTGAGTTTGAATGGGAAATAGAATTACACGAGGATAATGTCCGACCAAAGTTACAGGACAATGAAATGAAATTACTAAGGTTTTTTTATTCTGGATAGGTCTATACCATTCGCTAGGCCACGCATATCCCTCTTTGGAGCTCAAGGGAAAAGCATACTCTTTTCGTTGAGATAAATCCTTCTGCCATAACAAATACAAAAACCCTTTCAGGATTTTGTGACCTGTAAGGATTTTAAGGTTTCGTCAACGAAAGCTAATCATGATGTAAGTCCACTTTGGAATCGGACTTTGCTTTTTGTTTTGTCTCTCACATACCGCTAAACTTCTTCGAATGGGCTCTGTAGGAGTCCACTATGAACTCAAGTGCCAGCATTTATCGAACAGATGGCCACATGCGCCGCAAAACATATGCCACTCGCATGTGTTTAGCAAATGTCTTGATAATGGGAGAAATTTAAAGTACTGGTTAATACAGGGGCCATCTAATTTCAACAAGGCTTGGTGCTACGTAACGCCTCACACGAGTCATGATGTTTTGCGGCGCATGCTGCCATGGATTCTAAATGGCGCCTGAGTTAATAATGAACTCCCATGTTTGAAGACTTTTGATGATTACAGTATGTCGCGCGAAACAGCACCAAGCCCTCTTGAAATTGGATTGCCCTCTTCAAGCAAAGAGGGAGATAACAAGATTTACGTGCCTTTTCCTGATTGGAAACGTTGGAGGATGGGGGAATTTGCCACGATAATTATAAGCTCCGCTCTCAGGCCTTTAAAAAGGACATCGGCATGGACATTCTTAGGCAGAACCATTCCGAAGTGGAACTCTCTCCCTTCGAGGGTGTTTGACCAGCCACTGAGTTTTCAGCTTCTGCAGGGACGAATTTGAGATAGCCTCTGTCAAATCTCCCTACTACACCTAC
>JASGXE010012432.1:0-39817 GCA_030068105.1 Sinentomon sp. SZTP_YWyxl
TCCATCCAGATTGTAGTGCTTCAGCGTGAAGTGCAAATGGTTGTAAATTTTCTAGAAAGTGGCGTTGTGTGGCCAAATTTGAAACCACGGTTTCATTTGCTGTCATGACCGAAATTAACTCGAAAGCATTGGCGGAAGATTGCATCATTATTGGCGCATTATTGCATTTCGCACAACTGAAGTACATTGGATGTCTATCTGCAGCAATGTCATGGCAATATTGCAAAAACAATTGAGCCCAATATCACTGCGCAATCGCAATCTCTTTGTTGACATTGTCACAATGCTGCTTGTGCAATGTCACACGCAACATTTGCCCATTTCTGAGGCAAAGCTGCAACGATCTGGTCTATGCAACATTGCGGAGTGTTTACCAAAAGCAGGCGGTCACCAAATGAAGGTAGGCCTTGCAATATTTCTCTGATATTGCACCGCTAAACGTATTCGTTATGTTATCTCTTTATCTTCGTCTGCACCGTATACAACAAGAGTCTGAATGGTTAAAGATACTGATGGGTGGGTGACTATGGTGCAGGCTCTGATGTTACAATTTCCTCAATCTATGAGTGGTGATATCAATCTTCTTGCTCAACAACAACGAGACAGTGTTTTTCAGATCCTTTAAGTTTGCTGCTGCTTGAATTCCTTCACCCTCATCATTGGTCCTTCATTTTCTTTGTGTTTTTTGAATCTTACCATGCGTACCAAAGTGCAAGTTCTTGTACATTGTTTTGAAATCAGCTTTTGAAGGGCTTCTTGCAAATTGAGAAGACAATCTTATTTTTTCTCAGGCACCAGAAAGGTCGCTCGTTTGCACATGTTTCGGTTTGTCGGCAGCTCCTGCAAGGACTTCATCACATCTGAAAGGATTTGCAGGTCTCCGATGAAATCATAATGTATTCAGTGCTGTGCAGCTTCAGGATATACTTACAGTTTTTTTCTAGAGTGATGTTTTCATCCCGCAAAACTTTTTCTCTAAATAGTTCTGCACATTTTTTTTTTGTATCCTATCGTACTAGGAGTGCAAAAAAACCTTTGCCTCCCTCCTCGTCATCGATTTTTGCACTGCTCTGAATGGTGGCTGTCATTATGTTTCGTTCGATGAGGATTGGATCAGCTCAGCAAATTTGATATCTTGTTTCGTGGTCATCGCTCTGGCATTCGGGATGTCTTTCCTGCTGTAGCATCAATGCCGCTGTCTGGCAATGATACTTCGGTTGTTTTTTGGCTTTTGCGAATAATGCTGCATCCCAAAGAGCAAAATAAAGTCGTCCTGCAATGCGTTTTCCTTCAAATCGTTGCAGTTTATTTTCGTTTAAACATTTCCAACGAATGTTTCTTTATGATTCGGGTGCAGAAAAGAGAAAAGCAACCATCTTCCGCCCATCTTACGACCACGTTTTACATCACTGTCACCACTGCCAAAGAAATTCTTGCATGTCAGTGAAGGTAACGTCCCAAAATAAACCCTTAGCATTATCTGCAGGGCAAATAATCGGATCTGGCCATTTCAATGCAAGAAATAGGCAGTGTCCCACTGCAAGAACATTTTGGTTGCGTCAGTCGTCTCCCTACCAATGAATCCTCAGCAGTTACGTTGGCATAGTTCCCCTCTAATGCCAAAATATTCCTGATGGTCTCGGTCTGGTAATTTTGATGCTGCCGAACGTGTTTTGGCAATTTTGACACCAACCAGAAAAAACTTGAATGCTTGGAATCATAAGCCTTTCCACCACCATCTTTATCTTGCACCCAGTGATCAGATGATCACCTTTATTGGTTTTTTGCTTTTTGGTGATTTCTTTGGTAATTGCCGATAACTGCAAGGAATTCCTTGTTACTTGGAATGTTTCAGTATCGTCTTCGCATGATTTGTGTTTCTGAATTTAGCAACTGCCTCAAACAAAGGCCAACATTTTTCTCGTTTCTCATTCATGTTCTGTATTGCTTGCAAGTGTTTGAGTCTGTCTCATGCCGAATCAACTCTCCATTTCTGCGTGCAGCTTTTTCCCAATCTGAACCGGAATTTATGCCGGTTTCTTCAGCTTCATCATCTTTGAAATGTAGTTCCTGTGGAGGGCTTTATGATTTTGACTTTGGAAATGTGGTTACGCCACAATAATCACAGGAACCTTTGGAACCTCTACGAGGTTCCGAAGGTTCCTCTCGTACATGCAAATCATTCAGACAAGCAAATCGGTGCTTCAACATACCATTGACTTGCTCGATAAGAATGCATGTGAGCACATGAACAGCATTGTACCGGCGTTGAGCATGGGTCTGGGGATTCAGAAACGAGGTCATGAGGCAGGGGTATCCACCATCCCCGACAAGCACGCCAACGATTTCGTTGCTTTCCATCTGCACACAAAGCAAGCTGTTGTCAAAAATGCGGGCGCCATGGATCGAACCAGGCCACTGCGCCGATACATTCGTGATGAAGTAGTCGGCATCACAAACCAACTGGATATTCAAGGAATGATAGCCTTTGCGGTCTGGAAACTGGTCGGCAAATGGGACAGCTGGACATTGAATGCGTACTTGCGTGCAGTCAATTGCCCCTATCACGCCTTGGAACCCAGCTATCCTAAAGAACGCCTGCTGAGTTCCTGAGGTCGGGTCCAACGGGCATTCGAATGACCTGGGGGCATAAGGCAGCAACTGTTGCAAGTGACCTCCCAAACCACAGAATGGGCACATGTAAGACCAATTCTGTGGAGGTCCCCGACCACATTTTGGAAGCAGCCAGACGCATAGAATCGGAGAGTTGTACACAGCTTCAAAAGGGAAGGGCCAGGTAAGCCACGGTTGTCCGCTGGCTCCGGAAGGTGCGCAGATCCAACAACTGCAACACTCTTTTTCCTTAGCCTGAAACGAGAAAGCTTCCAAGGGATTGTCCCTATCTCGCAAAACTCGACAGGTTATTCTGGCATTTTCCAAGAGCATCAACCCTTGCAGCACTTCCACTTCCATTCGGCACTCATCCCAGCACTAATGCACAAGCACTAAAGAGTCACGAACAGGACAGTGCTGCCGCACACATCATCACAAAAGTTTCTAAATTGTGGGTTTGATCACCCCAGATAACCCTTGTGCCAAGATTGTCACTTGTTAAGCGAAATACGACTCGATTTCTCTCTGTTTTGCATCAATTTGCTTACCTGGCGAGATTTTCTGGATTGACATCAACATCATCCATCCTCGTGAGATTAGCTTCGCTTCAGGCCAGTTGTAGTGGGTTCAGGTTGTTTGTCGGAATCAATAAATTGTGAAATCCAAATTCAGTGGGTGGGTACAGGGCTTAAAGTGTGCCGGAGCGCAGTGTAGCTGAGAATTCCACATTTGCAGAGAATTCAACATTTGCATTCTCCCTCTTCTCTGATAACACTCCACAAGCACTTGCACTTGAGATGATGCTTCCACAATATCTTGCTGTTAAGACTGCAGCTGGACTGACAATATCTTCCACAATATCTTGCTGTTAAGACTGCAGCTGGACTGACAATATCTTCCACAATATCTTGCTGTTAAGACTGCAGCTGGACTGACAATATCTTCCACGATATCTTGCTGTTAAGACTTCAGCTGGACTGACAATATCTTCCACAATATCTTGCTGTTAAGACTGCAGCTGGACTGACAATATCTTCCACAATATCTTGCTGTTAAGACTGCAGCTGGACTGACAATATCTTCCACAATATCTTGCTGTTAAGACTGCAGCTGGACAGACAGGGGCAACAAAATCGATGCAAAAGATTCTCTCACCGACAGCGCTGTAATGAACTCATATTTACAAATTGAGTCAGACAATTCATTTGCCCTGGCACTGGACTCTGATTTCCCGCCACTAATCTCGTCAAGATTCTGGAGTGTGGAGGTTCTTAAATGTTCTGATTCCCGAGTGGTTTTCCACAAACGTTGTCGTGCAAAATGGCTTGACACACTTTGCAGCAGCATCAGGATCTTCTCGGGAAATTTCCGACAAAAGACGTACTCTATCAGATGAAGCAGACAAAAAATTGCACACTGTTTTGATGGTTCAGATTGTGTTTTTTCCACCTGAATATCGCAGCTGTGGACAACGGCGAAATTGAACACATAAGATAAGATAAGATAAGAAATTGTTTGTATTTGGGGGCATCAGCCCTGCTAAAATACATGTCAGATGTTTTACAAGTTATTTACATGGTATTGAAACGGACAGGAACTTTAACGACCAAAAAGTGACTTAAAACCTTCTATACAATAAACCAACGAAAAATTGGCAAGTGAGAAAAAAATGCAGCGAAAACACAAATCGATCAATGCAAAAGGATCTTAAAAGAGAGAGAATGAGTCAGAGAGAGAGAGAGGAGCTAAAGATAAGGGGGCTGGAGGTTCATGTGGTTGGGCGGTTATTCGAACGGAAACCCTGACCTTGCCAGTAAAGAGCAAAACGTTTGAGTGGAGACTGGTTTGGAGAACATCTGCTTGGGGATTTTGTTCCAAGTTTCGATAACATGCGGAATAAAAGATTGAGCCCCCACATTTTTCCTGACCAGAAAAGGGTGAAGCTTGAATGGATGGTCATGCCTTCCTACGTAGGGAGCTAGGGATAAGTAGCTCTGGAATTCTGACCAGCCTTCAATCTCATTGATAACTTTGAGCAGACAATCAACGCGTCTGATGATGCGTCTTTTCTCCAGTGAATCCCATTCCAGAGTTGCCAGCATATTCGTGACACTGGCTGTCCGGCGATAGTCACCCATTACAAAGCGCGCTGCCCTTCTTTGCACCTTTTCCAGAAGAGCAGTCAGATCGCGCTCATGAGGGTGCCACACACTAGATGAATATTCCAACAGTGGCCTAACAAAGCTGAGGTACGCTATTTCTTTGACGTCACTGTTACATTTGCGAAATTGCCTACGAATGAAAAACAAGGCTTGTTGAGCTTTATTGGTAATGTTTGTGATGTGGGGTCTCCATGACAAGTTTGAGGTAAGTGTTAAACCCAGGTATTTAACTTGATTACATGATCCAATCACATTGGATTTCAGCATGTAAGGGAAATTGACTGGCGTTTTTTTATGAGTAAAGGTAATTTTCATACATTTTTCTGTGCTTAGGGAGAGCTTATTGTCATCAAACCAGGTTTGCATTGAGGCAATGTCCTCCTGAAGAGCATGGCAATCAGAATCAGAAGTGATCACTTTATACACAATACAATCGTCGGCAAATAATCTTATTTTACAAGACTTAACACAGTTAGGTAAATCATTGATAAACAACAAAAAAAGTAGGGGGCCAATCACACTGCCCTGAGGAACGCCGGAAGGAACTGCAACAAGATCTGATGAAATTCCCTCAATTAGAACAATGACTCGAGCATGGGAGGTATGATGCCAACGGACACAGTTTCTTAACTTCAGCTTGAACTCCCTTATATTTTCCACAGGCACATTTCGCCTGAGCCTGTTGTTGATGAATCTAACACTTCACCCCTGGAGCAGTGAAACATTTTACCACCTCTCATTGTTGCTCCTTCGAAAAAATTCAAATGGCCAGTGTCAAGATGAGACCGAATTCAAATGCTAGTTGGAAGTAAATTAATTTAGCTGGAAATTAAAGCAATTTCGTTTGCAAAGACTTAAAGGATGGAACTGCATGATGCAAAAGGATGGAACTGCATGATGCACCAGGTTCATAGCAATGTGTCGCGTGGTACGCCTGTGGGAGAACAATACCGGATTTTTTTGACATATGTACATTCAAATTTGCTCAAATGCAAATAGTAAACAATAACACTTTTTGATCCTCCCCTCGAATTTTGGTACAGCAATGCAAAACAAAATGTACTCGTAAATGAATGCGAAACAAAGATTATTGAGGAGAGCGGATAAACGTCATCCACAGCAACACATTTATGCAGTATTCTGAGAAACACGAAACAAAAAGCAGTTCAGAAAACACGAATTTTTTGCAGTGTACAAACTTCAACCAACTTTCATGTATTTTATTTAGCCGGTGATAAAAACGGTCTGGCCACATCTACTGCAAACTTGTCTTGCTGATAACATGAAAAATAATCATAAGTGGAAACTTTCCATACCGAAAAAAATATAAATTCCACAATTGTCCTGCACAATTGTCATGCGGGACATGGAAATTGGTAAATTGCACCGACAAGATATGCACACAGAATCAAAAGAGCTGTGGCATCTCAGTAGGAAAGCTGGCCAGAAAAAAACTGACGGAATCCTGAGGATTCCATGGAGCTTCAACAAGTTCTACCTCCTCGTTGTTTAAGGATGGCTAGTGTTTGCTTGAGTTATTATGACAAAAAATTGTCAGATGGCAATTTTAGCTTTTGGAATTTGTGTAAGTGCTTAACGGTCTTCTGAAAACCAAATTGCCAAATCTTATCACTGAATGTTTTGCAGGTTTTTCTTCGATCGTCCTTGCTTCAGATTAAACTCTACATGGTTGCCCAAAAGTCCAAGAGCAGCGTGTCAGTTAATTATGCTGTGTTGTTTTCTCTTTGGCCGCCCTTCAGGTGAAATATCGATGTTGGGTCATTTTCATTTGGGTGGGCATTCAGGGAAAAGGAAAGATCAGTAGGAGCTGTCTGTTTATTTTAAACATTACTTTGCATCCATTTTACGTGTTGTGGGACACTTATTTAGAACAATTCTTGAGGTCAGTGGTGGTCAGTGTTGACTTTACCATCAAGAGAAAGAGGGGCAAACCCCAGGAAATTTGAACAGGTGTCATTCTTGGGAAAATTAAGTACATGTCAGGACATAATTAATGGAAACAATCTGTGCCACGCTGTGAGGTTACTTAAATTTGTGCATGTAGGATAAAAGCACAAAAATCCCAGGACATGTGCGGGCAATACCATCTATCCGTGGAAAGTCCAGCTGGTGTGATAATGGCCTCACTCACAATAATATCGATAGCTTATACCAATTCCAATAACCAACAAACAGCATGACGTTTGCATGTGAATTGCTTTTCAATGGCTATGATGATCATGAAGGGGGTTATGCAGGAGTGAAGGCTTGTTTTAACAAGAAAACATTCTTGTCATTTCAACTAGGTACAAATAGTTTCCCAATTCCTCCAATTAGGCTATTTAGAATAACGTTTTGCCATTTGTTATGCATGGACTTTTTTATTGGTTGTTTCAAAGATTGGAAAAGTCATTTAATCAGACATTTATTCACCTTTTTCTTCTATGTTTTCTCAAGTTTAATTTTGTACAGCGGTACTTGGTGTTTTTCGCGTATTTTTGAGGTATTCGTAGCATGCAGCATGGAAATTAAGAATTGCTCAACTCATCTTCGGTGTTGTGGTTGTTGCTTGAATGAACTTTGCCATTGTTAACTATCAGCTTTCAAATAATTGTGTTTCGAAATGTGGAGGCTGAGTGCTTTTATTTGCAGCACTCTTGCTTTTATTTAATTTGTTTTCAATTGTTCTAAAATTCATTCATCGCTCATGTTGACTCACACATTTGGCATTTGTTGTGTGTGAACCAGGAAACAGAACATCAACTATTTGGTATGATGCAGACGTGAATATTTTGCTTTTTGCCATGTTAATTTTGGTTGCATTTGGTGGCAAACTCAAACCTTGCCGATATGGGCAAGACAATGAAGTGTTTGGGTGGTGAGCTTGTTCGGGGCTCTCGATTTTGAGAAGGTGTTTCCAAGAGAGCCCCTCCTTGCAAGAGTGCTGACCACCACTACTCTAGTCCGGTCCACCCATGTTAGATGGCCTCTTAGTCTTCCCTCAGAGTCACTATCATCTGTTGGAACCAATGACCTCGCAAACTCAGCCGAATTGTATAGCCATGAGATAAGCAAATGAACAACTGAAGGCATCGCAGATGGTGACATGTAGATAGATTAAGAGTCAAAGCAGACTACATCAACATGGACCACTCTGACTTTCTTTCACAAATGAAAATGGTGGAGGCGACACAAATGACCGCATTGCCAGCACCAAAACCGGAAAGCCTGAACGCCGACAACTTTGTCTCGCAATCAGCTATCCGGTGCGAGGGGGCTTTCTTTTTCTGCTTCTATTTTTCGCAATTTTTAACAACAATAAACAAATTTCTGTGTTAATCAACTCTGAGAGGGTTTCTGCAAGAAAACTCCTGGCGTGTGTCTTGTGAATTTGAATACCTGCACTTTTCATTCCACTTCAAGATGGAAAAACTCACCTTGTTGAAAATATTGGAATTTCGAAAAGATGCAATTCCACCGCACTGCCTTGTTGTTTTGAAAACATCGCATTGAAAAAGTTGTTCCCATACACTTTACATATTTCAAACCTGGTGGTTAACTACTAGACTACTGGTGGCTAAGAGGGCTAAGTGAGGGCTAAGGTGGCTAATGCCCGGTTCTTCCAACCGTGGTTAACTTTAACCAGTGGTTAACTTCAACTTAACCAAGGGTTAACTATTTGTTTTGTTCTTTTGGTCGCTAACCAGAGGTTATCTCTCTGCCGTAGTTAAAGTTAACCACTGGTTAAATCCTTAACCAGTGGTTATCTTTTTTGTTCTTTTGACTTGTTTTTTGTCGTTAACCGCGGGTTAAATTGAGATAACCATGGTTAAAGTTAACCCGCCGAAATCGGCGGGTTAAGATGGTGCGACAAACGCAAATTGTCAAAAATCCACGGTGATCGCTGCTCATTTACATACGTATTGGCCGCAAACCAATAGCGATTTTAATGGGAAGCAGGTTATGGACTCCTGGTCCTGTCGACGAGAAAAAGTGAACAGGAATGAAATGATCGCATTTTCAAAAACAAAGAAAAATGTTTCGGAGTTGAACAAAATAACGCACGTCCAAAACGGAATCCAACTAGAGACAGAGATTGCTCGTCCAACACGACACCAATCGCCACAAAAACGTCAAACTCAAAGTTGGCAAACAAGAACTGTTGCCATGGCAACGAAATGCGACATCAAGTGTAGCTTCATAAATTGTTTCGTTGCGGCGAAATGGAGCTCAAATTGAAGAAAAAAGTTGGGGAATGGAGCGCTGGGGGTTCTCATTCGGGAGAATGCTTAAGGTGAAACCTTATTTCGGCGCTATCCTTAGGAATCCCTTGCAAAAAATAAGGAAAACTAATTACCCCACGTTGTCCCTCAACTTGGGCACTGAGCGAAATAAAGACAGCAAGGAAAACAAAAAGTGAGCTGCTTCTCGAACCCGGTGTACGAATATCTCGGCGAATGGCTTTTCGATTTTGGCACCAAGTTTGCATGAAATCAGCAATTAGTTTGTGAGTTATGGCAAAAGAAACTAAGAAAATACTGAAATGTGAAAAATAAAATAATAAAATAGACTGGCATGGGTATTAATGTTCAAGAGTTGTCGTTGCCACATTTCCAATGCTCTTTGCACAAAGAGTTCCAAGAATTTGTTTGCAATACCATTTATTCTCTCATGTTTTTATTGTCATTCTCGGATGCCCTGGCAATGGCCAGGGTACTGATTCCATTTCTTGTCAAATTTTGCGAATGACTGAAGGCCTTGCCTCATCCTTCCTATTCAGTGCTGCACCGAATTGTTTTTTAAAGGATTCCGAATTGTTAACCGAAATCATTAGTTGCAAAATTGGAAAATAGGACATCTCATGAATAAGATTGCGTATGATTTCAAAAAAGCGTGAGATGGGATGTGCTTGTCAAACAATCGAAATGGATTTTTGCCCTTTTTCTGTGGTCACTTGCGATATTCGTACAAGAAAAAGGGCCCTGCCCCTGGACCCCCAGATGGGGGCTGTCCGATCCTGCCCGCAGGCTCCTGCACCTGCCTGGAACAAGTTAATGGCAGCTCTGTATCGCAATCGTGTCACCACTCATAGCTTCGGATTCACAAACTGGCCTGATTATTGTTTTTTCTTTTGGATAAAATCCAAAGTTTTTCCAAGTTCCGGGCAAGTGACCCACCTGTTTAGCGATCTCCTGCAATTATTAGCAAAAATTATTGGAGGGGAAGTGATAACTTTTTATTTTTCGATGATACTACATCGTTGGCAAGACGTTCAGGTGTTGAATGTCTGTTTCTGATTTATGAACATGAAAGAATTCGTCCGTGGGAAACAACCTCCGTTAGTTTCTACCCATCATGTTTTCCAGCCTACCTCTTAATCGATTCTTTTTCCCCACCTCAGGACCTAGGCCTACTTCTTGTTGAATTTCGAGCATTTTTGGTTTTTGGCCTTTGCTTTGGTGGCCAGTCCTCCCATGAGCAGACTGAATGCTCCAATTGTTATCAGTATCTGCTCCTCTAGAGCTTTTTAACAAAAACTTCCAAGCTATGGCTCATGAAATTCTATCAACGATGTGCGATGGTTTCCTGACAAAGCCTAGTTGCAACAAATGTCACCAGTAATTTGATCTAGCTTCGTATGCTTGCGATGAGATTCGTCCACCCTCAAATATTTCCCGTCATGCATCCATCTATCTACCAACTAGCAGGTATTTGTTTTTCCCCATGAAATAGTTGGAACGACGATGCCTACAGCACCAGGTCAATCAATTACTTTCGTTCATTCTCTTTGTGAGCAACAATGGAACATTCTCTGCACCTTTGCCCGTGGTCTTTATCGACATCAGGTTGTCGCCAATTGGTCCATTTTGCTGATCAAAACCCAGCCAATCGAACATGTTTCCTACATCCTGTAATTGGATCAGTGTACTCAAACTCACAGAGGAGTTTCGATATTTCGGGTACTTTTTTGCAGTTAAACAAAATCTTGGTGCATCCCAGCACATCATTTGGCGGTAAAAATCTATTTACTCCCGTCATCTGAAGAAAGCTGGCCTTTCAAAGCCGAAACTTGACGGCAGATAACGTGTGTTTTTTCAGCTTTCCCTGCTTTTCAAGAGTTGTCGTTGCCACATTTCCAATGCTCTTTGCCCAAAGAGTTCCAAGAACTTGTTTGCAATAGCATTTATTTTCTCTGTCTCATGTTTTTTATTGTCATTCTCAGATGCCCTGGTAATGGCCAGGGATATGACTGACTCTATTTCTTGTCAAATTTTGTGAATGACTGAAGGCTTTGCCTCATCCTTCCTATTCAGTGCTGCACCAAGCTTTCTTTCCACTACAACATTTAGAAGCATGAATGACAAATCTGCATCTGTTATGCATCGAGTCCATATCCTTTCCGCAGCATCCGCACACGATTTTAAATGTGATGTTGGTAGTTGGCTCCAAGATGTGCAGAGTTCGCGTCCAACTGGCACCTTTTAGCCTCTTGTGTCTGCAACTGGATTCTTGTCTTCTGAGGCGATCAACTGGAGGCTCTCTCTCTCTGTTTACTATGGATGTTTTCAACAGCTCCTCCCCTCTAAGCTGCTCCACTCAGTTTCTCGGCGATTTTTTGAATTAAATGAATAAGGTATCGTTTGTGGTTGACACAAAATTACCTCTCCATGAAGGTTTTTGTGGTTTTCTTCCTAATTAACGTCCCCACATTTGCAGCTACATATTTCCAGGTGACGAGAGACATGTTCGATGTGCCAAGTGATCAACTTCTCCGTTGTGGGTCATTGCCTAGAGTAAGTTGGCAAAAAGAGATACCTGGTGTGGGGCACTATTGTGGTCTGAAACTAGCATCTTCGACATTCACCTACACCATTTTCTGTGGCCATGCAAATCATCCATTTTCCCAGACTCAACAAAAAATCAAAACCTGCCATTCTGATCGAAGGCATTCGATCATTCAAACAATTTTCATTTGCATCCCAATGCTTTGTGCTCAGATTGAGTTTGTTGCGCATTTTGGGAACTGTGCTCTGAATACCTGGCAATTTTTCAATTTGCTAGAAAATGAAGGCAGGACATACATCATTGTGGAAATAGTTTTAAATTTCAGTGCAGGTGGCATTCTGCGGCTAAACGACCTGGTGCAAGAAAGAATGCCATCTATGACTCTTGGTGTGAATTTCAGATCTTACATATGTCGTGAGATAGAGCCATCACGTAACAGGAAAATAACACACAAAATCCAACCAATCTTATTTCGACTATGTGGGTACCTATGGAACATATTACGGATATGTTATTTTTTTTTTAAAAGCAAACATTGTGAGAAATCTAATTTTGAATGCTACAGGTGGCCATCTGTGTAGTTCGCTACCTCTGTGGGATAACCAGGTCTGCTCCATTCTTTATCAATTTTACCGATTTAGGTACAAGCGTATCTTTTTTCCAGACCAAAAAGATTGCATGGAAACAACACAAAAATACCTGGTTCATATCTCGGAAAGACAAATTTGTTTCTTGTGAGCTGGAATGTGACATTTTATAGCCCAAAACCATTGAGTTGAAAGTTGCTAAAAATGGTGCTTTGGTCTTTGCACACATTGGTAGCAATATGGATAGGAAAATACCTACCTAAAACATTTGGCATGCTTTTCTTTTTTCTGTTGGATGGTGACCTTCCTTACACCGCCATCCCAAAGATGTGACTCCGTTTCATGTTGGAGAATTTTCGATTTATTCCAAACAAATTTTTATGTTTCATATACACAATTTTTTCTCATTATTTTTCCATGAAACCCAATTTTTTTTACAAAGGCCACGAAAAGCCAGTAACCTGAGAAATTTTTAAAACTGCCATGTGGATTGGATGTGAGAACATGTCATATGCTAATGTGGCCAAATTTGGAACCTCGTTTTCGTCTGTTGTTGTGACCAAAATAACTTGCAAGCATTGGCAGAAGATTGTTCCATAGGTATTGATGCATTGTTGCATTTCACACAACTTTGGGACATTGGTTGTCAATCTGCAGCAATATTGCAACGACAATTAAGCCCAATATCACGGGCACTATCTCCGTGTGAACAAAAACAATTTTTGCAATGTTGCTTGTGCGATGTTACAAACGATGATTTTGACCAAAACTGAGGCAATTCGTTATGTTATCTCTTTGTCTTCAACGTCTGCACGGTATACAGTAAGAGTCTGAATAGCTAAGAATACTGAGGGGTGGGTGACTATGGTGCAGGCTCTGATGTTACAATTTTCTCTATCTAAGATACCAATCTTCTCGCTCAATAGCAACGATACTGTGTTTTTCAGATCCTTAAGCTGTTTGAATTCCTTCCCCCCTCATAATTGGTCCTTCATTTTCTTTGTGTTTGTTGAAGCTTACCATGCGTACCAAAGTGCAAGTTCTTGAACATTGTTTTGAAATCAACTTTTGAAGGGCTTTGAGAGGACAATCTCATTTTTCTCAGGCGCCAGAAAGGTCGAACGTTTGCACATGTCTCGGTGTGTCGGCAGCTCCTGCAAGGGCTTCATCACATCTGAAAACATTTGCAAGCCACCGATGAAATCGAAATGTATTCAGTGCTGTGCAGCTTCAGTTTATTCTTGCAGTTTTTCTAGAGTGATGTTTTCATCCCTGAAAGCTTTTCCTCAAAATAGTTCTACACACTTCTTTAAATTGTATCCTGCATGGAGTGTAAAAGAACCTTTGCCTACCTCCTCATCTCATCTATTTCTGCAATGCTCTAAATGGCAGCTGTTAATACTCGCATATCGTTCGATGAGTAGTGAATTAGTTCAGCAAATTTGATATCTTGTTTCGTAGTCATCGTTCTTGCGTTCCGGATCGGTCTTTCCTGTTGTAGCATCAATGCCGCTGTCTGGTAATGATGCTTCAGCTGTTTTTTGGCTTTTGCAAATAAAGCTGCATCCCAAGGAGCAAATAAAGTCGTCCTGCAAAGCATTTTTCGTTGCAGTTTATTTTCGTTTATTCATTTCGAACGAATGTTTCTTTATGATTCGGGTGTAGAAAAGAGAAAAGCAACCAACGTCCGCCCATCTTATGACCGCGTTTTACATCACTGTCACCACTGCCAAAGGAATTATTGCATGGCAATGAAGGTAGCGTTTCAAAACAAACCCTTAGCGTTATCTGCAGGGCGAATAATCGGAGCTGGCCATTTCAATGCAAGAAATGGGCCGTGTCCGACTGCAAGAATATTTTGGTTGTGTTAGTCATCTCCCTACTGCGGTGAATCCTCAGCAGTTTTACGATGGCACAGTTCCCCTCTGATGCCAAAATTTTCCTGATGGTCTGGTAATTTTGATGCTGCCGAACGTGTTTTGGCAATTTTGACACCAACTAGAAAAAAACATGAATGCTTGGAATCATAAGCCTTTCCACCACCATCTTTTTCTTGTGCCCAGTGATGACCACCTTTGATGTTTGTTTGCTCTTTGGTGATTCCTTTGGTAATGGCTGATAACTATAAGGAATTCCTTGCCACATGGAATGTTTCTGTATCTTCTTTTAACGATTTATGTTTCTGAATTTAGCAACTGCCTCAAGCAAAGGCCAGCATTTTTCTCGTTTCTCATTCATATTCTGCATCGCTTGCAAGTGTTTGAGTCTGTCTTAAGCACTCTCCATTTCTGCGTGCAGCTTCTTCCCAGTCTGAACCGGAATTTATGCCAGTTTCTTCAGCTTCATCTTCTTTGAAATGTAGTTCCTTAGCAGTGCTTTATGATTTCGATTTTGGAAATATGGTTACGCCACAATAATCACGAACGCCTTTGGAGCCTCTGCATGCAAATCGTTCAGACAAGCACATCGGTGCTTTAACATACCATTGACTTGCTCGATAAGAATGCGTGTGAGCACATGAACAGCATTGTTCCGGCATTGAGCATAGGTCTGGGGATTCAGAAACGGGGTCATGAGGTAGGCGCGGCAGGGGTAGCCACTATCCCCGACAAGCACGTCTACGATTTCGTTGCTTTCCAGCTGCCCACAAAAGAAGCTGTTGTCAAAATGCCGGCGCCATGGATCGAACCAGGCCACCGCACCGATATATTCATGGTGAAGTAGTAGGCATCACAAACCAACTGGATATTCAAGGAATGATAGCCTTTGCGGTCTGGAAACTGGTCGACAAACGGGACAGCTAGCCATTGAATGCAAACATGCGTGCAGTCTATTGCCCCTACCACACCTGGGAACCCAGCTATCCTGAAGAACGCCTACTGAGCTCCTTAGAGGTCACGTCCAACGGGCATTCGATGACTTGGGGGCGTGAGGGAGTGATCTCCCACAGCTCTCGAATGACAGCTACATTTAATGAGAACCAGATCTGGAAACTCATCGTTCAACAACGTCACATTGGTCGTGTCCGTACAGAAACCAACAAAGTTCTCCGTTCGTATCCGGTGTCGGCTCAAAACCATCTTCAAAGTTTGTGTCAGGTTGATGGAATCTCCCTTTGGACACTCCACCATATCCAAAAATGATGTTTCCTCTCGATAGCTACCTACTGGAATCAAAATAGATCACCGTGAACGCACACTGCTTCACACAGCTGACATCTGTAGTCTCATCCATGATGAAAGTGTAGTAGCACCCAGCTTCTCTGAGTTTGGAAAACGACATATCACTAAGTGGGGCCAAGAACCTGCTACTCCTTCACAGGGGCTAATTTTTTAAAGAAAGTTTATTTTTCATTGGATAAAATGGTTTGAGATCTCGCGGAAGAAAAGTAACATCTTTGCTCCGGATTCTGGCCGCAAACACGGTGTTTTTGAAAAAAAGAAATTTTACGAAAAAAACTGCCCTTGAATACACTGTAAAAACGTACACTGTAAAAAATTGAGATACAAATGGAATTTTCATGGATAAAATGACATCTCGAATCGTAATAACAACCTCTATGCTCCGGATTCCACCTGCAAAGACGGGTGTTTTTTGAAAAAAATTGGTTGCGTTTCGAAAACCGTCCTTGAATACACTGCAAAAACGTACACTGTAAAAAACTGAGAGAGAAATGGGATTCTCAAACTCAATTGGTCCCCGGCTGAGGCAAGGGAGTAACGTTAGTGCCATCGAATAGGAGAGAGCACCGACTCACTCTAGAGCTGCGACGATTCGACATGGTACCTCACTTGAATGCAAAATAAAAATTACACCGAAAAAAAAACATGGGTACCTCACTTGAATGCAATATAAAAATTACACCGAAAAAAAAAACATGAAAGTAAAAGTAAAATAAAACTGTTCTCACTTACCGTGAGTTTTCAACTTCATGAAGGTTCCTGCTAGAAGTTGACGAGGGTATGGTATTGTTCAAAACAACCATCAATGCAGAGAGGTACTTGACATTCCCTGCAGACGTACCTTGTCCTCGTCCTGGCACCTTCAGCTCTCTGTGAGCAAACAGTACAATCTGCTCGTGCAGCAATCGTGTTGCCGCGATCGCTGAGTCGCGAGAGCTGGTGAGCTGGAGAAGGAGAGATATTGAGAACATCATCCATGAATATCAACGTGAAGAATTCAAGAGGTGTTTCCGGGCGCTCTCCATCTGAAAAAATTGCTGAATTCACTGGCTCCGTGAATTGCTTTTTCGGTAAAGTGTCAAGGGCATTTGGTTTCCGCCATTGCATGGCATTGACGATTGCTGCCCTTCTACCATGGTGAGCAGGCGGGGCTGGGCTTGCAGATCGGGGAGTTGGACAGCGGGCTGCTGTCAAATCGGGCTGTGGATTTGTCAGAAGCTGAGTGGCAGGGGGCTGTGGAGCAACTGGCTGAAGACCGCGACCTCGGGGTTCCACCAAACGACGTGGGCGCACTGGGGGAGGTGTTCCAGGTAGGGCAGCAACTGGCAGCAACCCGTGACCTCGGGGTACCGCCAAACTACGTGGGCGCACTGGGGGAGGTGTTCCAGGTTGGGCAGAAACTGGCAGCAACCCGTGACCTCGGGGCTCCGCCAAACGACGTGGCTGCACTGGGGGAGGGGTTCCGGGTCGGGGAACTGGTAAAAAAGACAACCCTGAAACTCCTGGCTGCCGGTCATCATGGTCATCTTGAATGGCAAGGTTTGCAAAACCTGAATCAAGAGAGTCAACCACTTGTTCACTGTCGGTTCTGCAAAGTGTGTTGCAGGCCTGTCTCAAGGCAGTTGCGAGATCATCAATTGTTTCCTCTTCGTCAGAACTCGAATCGGCTATGATTTCCGCACCATTCTTCAAAAGATTCTCAATTGCACTCTCTGACAGAAAAGAACGCTTGGCGGCCATACTCGTACAAACGCTTCCAACACGCAGCACAGACGACCAGACAAACACTAAAACCAAACTGATTTCTGATTCGCAATCAGCGACCCAAAAACAAAAATGAGAGAAAAAAGATCTGTGCAGCATGTCTGACATTGGATGAGATGCACATGAATAAATCACATGACAGAGAGCTGGAAGCCCGAACAAACAAAAACCTATACCATAGGTATGATAAGATTCCATTATTGCTTCACCAGGGCTCGTCAGAGGCTCACATTTGCGCCTGCTTTGAATTGGTTGAGTTTTGGTCCCAAAAGGGGCCCGCCCCTGTGAAAGGGTTTAACTGCTGATGATTTGGTTCTGCGACATTGCAGCTGTCCAGCTACTTTCGAATCGGGAAACATATTTCCACAGAGAGGGGTCAGTTTGTCCATAAACTGAAATGGAAGATTTTCAGAAGCTGGAAGTGCGCACAATTTGAGTTCAGCTCGTCTGACATTGTCTGCAAGCTGTGAATAGGAAATCACAGCTGACGTCATCAACTTTGTACTCTTCATAACCGACTGAGCATTCTGCATTTTGTGCATGTGAAACTGAACGGCGGTGTTTCAAAATTGATGACTTGCAGCATGAAATGTCACTGCTGCAATGACTGCAAAATGCCCAATCTGTGGCTGCATTTGATCTTTTCGATTTGCTCAGCCATCCTTGAGCAGGGTGTCCTGTTTCCGAGCTTCACGATACCTCTGCCTGTAGATATGTGAAGCTGAGTTCCTTTTGGACTTTTGAGCAGCGGTGCTTTCGCCTGATCACTATAATTACAGCGTTGTTCTTTGTCGCTGAAATCAGTGAGCTGTTCGTCACTGCTGTACTTGACAATGTCACCTCTCTCTACTTCACCCTCACTGCCAAGATCAGTAGGGCTTGAAGAAGTTGAGACTTCAGGGATTGCTGTTGATGGCAGATGCTGTCCTTTCTTTGTCCATTTGTCCATAATTACAGATGCAAGGTAGGTAACAGAAAGTGTAATTACGAACAAACTAAACAGCAAAGCCTGGACGATGTTGAATCTTCATTCTGCAGGGTCGAATTAGTAAAAGTATACATTTTTAAAAAGGCAAAATATGCTTTTTTATGTCCAAAATAGACTTGACTGCCACGTTAAGTGTCTTGCTGGGGATGTACACAAGACTTATGTACTTCAGCCGTACTTTTAAATAAACATCATCCTTGCCGGTTGCTTCCAGCAATTCTTTCTTGTCAGGATTGTATTGTATCCCATCTTTCAAGGTCGACGTCGTGTCTTTGAAAGTTCACCTGGTCTCCTTTCACCTGATCAAGAATCGCACAAGTTATTCATCGTCCTTACCTTTGTTGAATTTTGCCATAACTTTGTCTGCGTGATGTCCTTGCTCTTCGATTAATTTCTTTTCTGTACTTGTACAAAGAATTGACAGAAAAAATTGACAGATTTGTTATTTGTCAGCCTTTAATTATAGAGAAGAAAAGAGAAGAGTCTCCACAAACTTGGAGCAGCCTGTCAGGGCCGTAGAGGAATTTTTTGTGGGGGGGCAGAAATTATTTGATTAAGTGTTTGGGTCCCCAGCGATGCATTGCACGAAGGGGAAGAAATTTTGAAAAAGTGGAACCTCAAATGGTGCTCAGAATGCTCAATTTAAAAAAAAACTGAGCATTTTTTTCCTCCCTATCCCCGTTTGCTCACAACTGATTAACAACATCAAATCATACAACGAATTTGTCTTTTTTTAAATCTGCAATTTGCTGCAAAACAATTACCAAACAACCAAGCAAGTGCTGTGTCAAACACTGAACTCAACAATGCTCTGTTCATCATTCCAACATCAGTTTTCAATTCAACATTCAGAATTTTCGATGTTGCCTTCGTCAACCACTACCAAATTTCCAATCGCTGTTGTGATTTTCGTAAATTGCCAAATCCCGTCCCATTCACCAATTGCAAAAAAATAAAAATTATTAGTAACCCCATGCAGCCTTGCTTGTGGGCAAATAAGCAAAGTTTCAAAATTAAATTTAAACGTCTATGGGTTTTTGTGCCAACCCATCAAGAATGGCATCGATGTCAACTGCCATGTCTCTTTTTCTGGACAGATGAGCCCATCCGTTAAGTCTTTCTTCAATCATCGGTGACCGTGAATACGTCTTAACCCTTCGTAGGCAGCTGAAGTATCTTTCACAAGAGCATTTTGTTACAGGAAGAGTTGCAAAAATTGTCAGCAGTGAATAAATCTTTGGGAAATAAGCAGCAGAACAACTCTCCAAAGCTTCTTTTACAAGTTTCAACAATACTCCATTTCTTTTGCCAGCATTCAAATTCACCCTTGACAATAGATTTTTGCCCATCAACATCATTCAAATACAATTCAATAGCTGGCACCACATCACTAAACGTAGCCTGTTTCAAGAAACACTGGGACAAAAAACTGCAACTTCAAGCATGCATTTTGCTGCACCTACGAGTTCAGCTCGCTTCTTGAAGAATCTAAATACGGAATAAACACAGTTGGCCTAAATGTTATTCAGGAGTTGTGTGTGGTGGATTCGCTGTGTGACGCTGGTTGGTAGGAACCCTTGGTGCACGAATTTGCACATCCAGCTTGTTGCACATTTCAGAAACGTGCGAGAATATTGCAGAGAATTCAACATTTGCATTCTCCCTCTTCTTTGATAACACTCCAACAAGCACTTGCACTTGAGATGATGCTTCCACAATATATTGCTGTGGAGACTGCCACTGGACAGATTGGGGCAACAAAATCGATGCAAAAGATTCTCTTGCCGACAGCGCTGTAATGAACTCTAATTTACAAATTGAGTTAGACAATTTATTTGACCTGGCACTGGACTCTGATTTCCCACCACTAATCTCGTCAAGAGTCTGAATAACTGGAGTGTGTAGATTCTTAAATGTTATGATTCCCGAGTGGTTTTCCACAAACCTTGTCATGCAAAATGGCTTGACACGCTTTGTAGCAGCATCAGGATCTTCTCGGGAAACATTTTCCGACAAAAGACGTACTTTTCAGATGATGCAGACAAAAAACTGCACACTGTTTTGATGGTTCCGATTGTGATTTTTACCACCTGAATATCACAGCTGTGGACAACGGCTAAATTGAACACATGACTCGAGCATGGGGTGCATGATGCCAACGGACCCAGTTTCTTAACTTCAGCTTGAACTCCCTTATATTTTCCACAGGCACATTTCGGCTGAGCCTGTTGTTGATGAATCTCAGACACTTCATCCTTGGAGCAGTGAAACATTTTACCACCTCTCTTTGTTGCTCCTTTGAAGAAATTCAAATGGCCAGTGTCAAAATGAGACCGTATTCAAATGCTTGTTGGAAGGAGATTAATTTAGCCGGAAATTAAAGCAGTTTAGTTTGCAAAGACCTAAAGGATGGAACACCATGATGGACCAAGTTCATAGCAATGTCTCGCGTGGTGCGCCTGTGGGAGAACACGAAACAAAAAGCAGTTCCAAAAACACCAATTTTTTTGCAGTGTACAAACTTCAAACATCCTTCATGTATTTTATTATTTAACCGGTGATATAAAAAGGTCGGGCCACATCAACTGCAAATTTGTCCTGCTGATGGCAGGAAAAATAATTAAAAGTGGAAAATTTCCACACTGAAAGTGTGAGTGGGCAATCAAAAATTCCTTGTTCTGCACAATTGTCGTGTGGGACATGGAATTTGGAAAATTACACTGACAAGATATGCACATAATTATCGTTTTTTTCTTTTTTTTATTATTTTACCCCTGCGAACGCCTTCTGGCATGTGGCAGAGGGAGTTCTTGCATTACGCAGTGTTACTGTGGTTGGTTTAGCTGGGATATCGGTGGGGTACTGGCATACACTGGTTAGTGCAACTGCTGCAGCACCCGCACCGCTCCAGGCCGAAGCCACAGCCATACGTGCTACCAGTTTTCCGGCTGTTGCCAACCCGCAGGATGACCGGACAGCACTATGGAAATTGTCTGGCTTCTGTGTATTGTTACCTGCCAGCCTCTCTTGGACTGGAGCTGGGTGTTCTTTAACGTGCACAGTGTGATGCTGCACACGGGACCTAACATCTCATCCGAAGAAGACGAGGACTTAGCTACTAAGCCACCTTCCAGCGTCACAACCTGGGGTACAAGGGTGGTCTCCCATCTAAGTTTTATCCAGGCTCAACGTGTTCTGATGGGAACCGGTGCAAGACACGAGGTATGGGCTGCTGGCCGACTCTCACCACTTAACATAACTAAAAGAGCTGTAACATCTCGTTGGAAAGCGGTCCAGAAAAAATTGATGAAATCCTGAGGCTGTCATTTCGAATTCCAACATTGACAAAGTTTTATAGACAAAAAATGTGATGACTTATGACTCAGAAGTGTAAACTTCTCATTTTGTGATTGTGATGGGGCTGGACAGTCATGGAGGTTCAACAAGTTCTGCTTCCTCGTTGTTTAAGGAAGGCTATTGTAGTCAGATGGCAGTTTTTTCTCTACTTTTGGAATTTGTGTATGTGATTATAAGTGGTGAGAGTTGGCAGCTTTTAGTATGTCTTAAAAGGGGTCTTCTGAAAACCAAATTGCCAAATCTTATCACTGAATGTTTTGCAGATTCGCCTTCGATCATCTTCTTGCTTCAGATTAAACTCTACATGGTTGCCCTAAAGTCCTGGAGCAGCGTGTTAGTTTGTTATGCTGTGTTGTTTTCTTTTTGGCCGCCCTGTATGTGAAATTTCAATGTTGGGGCGTTTTCATTTTGATTTGGGTTGGAAGGCCATGACTGAAAAGGAAAGATGAGCAGGAACTGCCTGTTTGTTTTTAACATATCTGAGCATCTATTTTTCCGGATTGTGGGACACTTCTTCAGAACTTTTTCATTCTCGAGTTCTGTGGTTGTCAGTGTTGACTTAACTATCAAGCGAGAAAGAGGGGTCAAAACCCAGGAAATTTATTGCACAGGTGTCATTTTTGGGTAAATTAAGCACACGTTGGGACATAATGGTGGACAATCTGTGCCACGCTGTGAGGTTACGTAAATTTATGCACTGCAGGATAAAAGCACAAAAAATCGGTAAGTTTTTGCTGCAAAAAAATTTCACAGCACATGATTCACGTCTCCCTGCAATATGTCCCCCGAAAACATTCATCTCACCCAAAAACTGAAACATTTCCCACCCTGTGCAAACCCCTCCCTTCTCTCTGTTTTGTTTGTTTATGACATGACATGTTTCGGGCAACACCATCTGGATCCGCAGAAAGAAAGTCCAGCTGCTGTGATACTGGCCTCACTCACAATAATATCGATAGCTTATACCAATTCCGATAACCACTAAATAGCATGATGTTTGCATATGAATTGCTTTTCAATGGCTATGATGATCATGCAGGTGTTTATGGATGAGTGAAGGCTTGTTTGAACAAGAAAAACATTCTTGTCATTTCAACTAGGTACAAATAGTTTTCCAATTCCTCCAATGAGGCTATTTAGAATAACGTTTTGCCATTTGTTCTGCATGGACTTTTTTATGGTTATTTGTAATTCAAAGATTGGAATGGTCGTTTAATCAGACAATTCTTCACCTTTTTCTTCTAGTTTTCTCAAGTAAATTTTGTTTTGTGTTACTTAGTGTAATTTCGCATTTGTTTGAGGTAGCATTCAGCGCGAAATTTTGAATTGCGCAACTGATCTTCCAAGTTGTGGTTGTTGGTCGAATGAACTTTGCCATTCTTTACAATTATGAGCTTCCAAAAAATTGTGTTTCGAAATATGCGGGCTGAGTGTTGAGTCCCTTTCTTGCTTTTGTTTGCAGCACTCAACGATTTTATTTCATTTTTTTCAATGGTTCAAAAATTCATTCATCGCTCATGTTGATTCACACATTTGGCATTTGTTGTGTATTAATCAGGAAAATGAACGTGTATGAATCAGGAAACTGAACAACTATTTGGTATGATGCAGACGTGAATATATATTTTGCTTTTTATGTCGATTTTGGTTACATTTGGTGGCAAACTCAAGCCTGGTCGATATGGGCAAGAAAATGACCTTTTCGGCACAAGATTTTGAGAAGAGGTTTCCAAGAGAACTCCTTCTGGCAAGAGTGCTAACCACCATTATTTGTGTCCGGTCCATCCACGTTAGACGGCCGCTTAGTCTTCCCTTATGGTCACTATCATCTGTTCGGTCCAATGACCTCACGAACTCAGCCGAGTTGTTTGGCCGTGAGATAAGCAAACACAGAACGGAGGCTTCGCAGACTATGACGTGAATAAGTTAAGAGTCAAAGCAGTCGATGTCAACATGGACCACTCTGACTTTCTTTCACAAATGAAAATGGTGGAGGGGACACACATGACCGCATTGTCAATGCCAAAACCAGAAAGCCTGAACACAGACAACTTTGTCTCTCCATCAGCTCTCCAGTGTGAGGTGGCTTTCTTTTTCTGTTTCTATTTTTCTCATATTTTTTTTAAACAACAATGGACATATTTTTGTGTCAAGCCTTTGTGTTAAACTTTTTGTCTCGGGAGTTTCTGCAACAAAACTCATCATGACTTCTGTCGCAGCAAAACTCATGATTTGTGTCTTCTGTCTTCCTTATTCCACTTCAAGATCGTTTTTGTTGTTTTATGATTCGTTTTTCTGTCTTTCTCGCAAGATTTTTCATTTGCTTTCAATCACTTTTCTTTCACTTCTCTATTTTATAATGCCTCATTTCTAAGATTGTTTCACATTTCACATTCTCAGTTGGGTCATTATCCGAAGCTTACTTTGTAAACAATTATCTGTACATATCTGTTGACAATGCTTCCAATAGCTGCAGATAGAAAAAAATTGCGACAAATCTGCAATTTTAAAATAAATCGGAATCTGAAAAAAACTCACCATGTTGAAAATGTTAGAATTTCGAAAAGATGCAGTTCCACCACACTGCCTTGTTGTTTTGAAAACATCGCGCTAAACAATGTTGGTTCCCTACACATAAAACATCTGTCAAACTGAGGGAGTTCTGGGTGCTGGCAGGGCAAACAAATAGAAATTGTGTTCTTCCAAGACAGGAAATTTGTTTTTGGAAATTTTCCCAATGAAAGTCAGCCACGACAGACTTGACTGACATGCTTTTGAGCATGCAGTTGAGTTGTTATCTTTAGTTGAATGCCGTTTGCTACACACCTGTAATGGTTCAACTTCATTGTGTTGCAACATTTCCTCTTTGCATTGATGTGTGTTTCTAAATGTGCAAATTGAGTGTTGAGTTCATTTCTTGTTTCCGTTTTTATTCTTTTCAATTTTATTTCATTTTATAAATGGTTCAAAAATCGCTCCCATCGGTTTGCAAGAAAACATTTGTTAACATTAATTCATTGTTAAATATATGTGTAATCTTTTGCATTGATTGAGATTCTGAATTGCTTTCATTTTGTTGAAGTTTAAGAATTACACAATGTTGAACAATTTGTTCTCGGTGTTTTGGTGTGTTATTGCGACATATCTCACGCAGTGGAGTTAGTGCGTTAATATTTTTGCGTTAAATCTCTGACCTTATCAAGACAGCAACCTAGTCTAAGGGGATAGAGCTCAGCAGGAATGAAAAGTGGCTGCGGAATTAATGTACGCATACATGTAAAAATTGTGATCATTGAGAATTTACTGAAAACTCCATGCTGCAGAAATTGAAAATTCTATTCTATGACACCGAAGTCAAAATCTGGCATCTTTGGAAAGCTTTGTTGAAATCCGGCACTTTAATTTCTACCTCCTACACAAGAATAAAAGGAAAGAAAAAAGTTTCAGAGGCAACAGTTAAATGGTAAAGCACATGTACGGGCACATTATTTCCGCCGCCACTCTTCAGTGTCAGTCAAATTAGCTGTCTGCGACATGTGTTTTCACATTAAAGTTATTTGTTTGCTGCCTGTGATTTTTTGCGTTTTCTCTGATAATGCAGAAATTAGAAGGAATTAGAAGATGTTTCGACAGGGACTTTTTTGAAATCTGTTTCAGCCATTTTGTTTCGACAATTTTGTCTCTTGACATTTTCGACAGCTTGAGCTTTCAGCTTTGTTTTCTAGTTTTTTTTTTCATTGAAGATCCTTGACAAACCTTAGGGCTGACCAGTTTTTCTTTTTCCACGATTTTTGCTTTCCCTTGTGTTTTTTTGTTTTTTTTTTTGTTTTTTTTTTGTTGTGTTTTTAAGCATTATTGCATGTCTCCCAGATGGAATATCAGCATACCGTAATTATTGTCCAAACAGATTTATTAGAGGTGGATAATCCTAATTTCCATTCTTGGGGAGGGTCAAACCCAGAATAATCTGTGGCAGCCGTGGGGTGTGAAGTTTTGGGTCGTATCAAGATGTGAGGCTTCGACTTGACAATAGATAACCAACCAACCCATCCAACAGAGCACATTTCGACTGCATTCACTTTTGTTGAAACACATCACATACTTCCCCTCATGCGTCCCGGCATTTATTTCTTGAAAATAAACACTGCGGCTTCCAATTGATTGCAATATCAAAGTGAATATCTTCCCTTACATCAGCATTATTTCTCAGCATTGCACCCTATCTGTTTCCCATTTCCTTTCACAGCATTCCCCGATGATAGCACATGAGGGGATGGACTTGTTTTTATACCTACCACCTCAGCTAATGTGTAACCGAACTTTGGAAAGAATTTAGGTTCTGTGCTAGAGACGAGAAACACTGCACAAAATCTATGCATTTTTTGTATTTGCAAAAAAGGCAAGTCACAACTTCTGAAATCCTCGTCAGTCAAAGCATAACTGATGGAAATCAAAGCTTAAAATGACTTCCCGTTTTGACTTTGACTAAACAAAGAATTTTACTCACCACTGAGAAATCAACAGCTGTCCTTTAAAACAAATGTGTTGTTTGACATCTCACCAAAAAAAATTAACAAAGTTGATCCTGCACAGACTGGTAGCACCATGATTCATCGCTGTGCTCTTGCAGATCTGTGGTCTCATCCTGACACGGTTTCTCGTCTCGATCGGTCTTTTTAGGGGGGAGTGTGCAGGCTGAACAGCCCCCGTATCCGATCTCCACCCATGGAAACACTTGCATCCAGCTCTGATGAATCCAATTGCGTCAGCAGATCGCTCCAATTGCTTTGTATGGTGCAACCTGGGGACATCACTTCTCATGAAGGAATGACAGTGAAACCTGGTTGGGAATGGCCAATCACATGGTGCAGTGTAAGATAACAAGTCCTTAGAAGGGTGTAGGTGTAGTGCAAGATACCAAGTCCTTAGAAGAAAGTCTACCTCTTGGCAGGATGTCAAAATTTTAGCCTGTGTCGGCTGGTGGCACAATAGTCCAGGGTGTTGTTGCAGACCCAAAGTCATGATATCTCAATGCATGGTCACTTCATTGGCCTGGACAACAGTGAGCAGGCTGCTCCTGGCCATCTTGTCCTGAAACTTGATGTCCCTAGGATGTGCGACACGATCCAAGTGGAGGATTTACACACAATGAACCTAAATAATTATCGGTGCTGGTTGCCAGCATTTGCATTCAACTCCGATAATTTGGAAGGGTTTCTTTTGCTGGAGCTGTTGGAGGAAAAACTGTCCAAAACACTACTGTTGGAAAGGGCAAAATTCATACGGACACTACATTTCGCTTTTGTGAACTACCAAATTTTACTGGCATACTGACCACTTTTGATTGGATTTCAACATTAAGGGGGCCGGCAGGTGGTTACGGCTAACTGTTGTGCTACTTATGCGATTGAACTGAAACTTTGCCACAATATTATCATCAATAATGATTGTTTTGGTGCAAAATATCATTTCTCTAACTTCAACAGTTTCAGAGATATTTACCGATGAGTATACGATATTGGAGATTTCCTGCGTTTTGTGCTCAGGGAGCAGCACTTGTTCAAATGTACTGAAACTTCACTCACAAGGTCAAAAAAGGACCCTGATAAAAATCATAGTCAGATTTTGGCTGTGTTGTCTGGTTTAGGTTCTGAACAGGTTCAAAGCTAAGTGGGTCACAAAAAGCGATAAAAACTTGTCCTCCAAGCAGCAAAATCCTCATAGCTTCTAATGCGAATATGTTACAGCAGATATGACTCTGTCATTTTTTTCGGCATGAAAAATTGGTCCTGGTGGCCAAATTTCAGCTAATCCGTGGAAAAATGTCTGAGATACAGCAAACGGGAGATTCGTTCCCCAGCGTAAATCTTAATTTTGATATAATTGAGTTTTAAAAAGATGAAGATTTTCGACTTTTACGCTAAAAGACAAAAGTAATTCCGTCGCGCCTATTTTTGACCCTTAAAATATGAAGGAAGGAGATGCGATACAGAAAAATGACTGAAGACCAAAAATGTAGGGCACATTCCAAACTATAAGGAACTATTTACTTAAAAATCAAAATTTTTGCCAAAATATGCCATCGGAACCACCAGCCGGCCCCCTTAACACGTTTCATGTGAATGTTCTTACGATAGGGTCAGACCGAAGTTTGTTGTTCACCTGACATTCTGTTTGTCCACACATCAGATCATCACCACATCACATCAGTCCACACATCAGATCTGCTTGTCACAAGAAAGAATCTGGAAGTTGCCACCATCTTCTCCGATGGTGAATGTGAGTTGCTGCAAAGCAATCTCATCACGTACCTGATGAATCTGACTTGGGAAGTGGACTCGAAAACTATTCAGTTGACTCAAACTGGTAAACTGAAAGGACAATGATAATGATGCTTTTTGACAGGGACAAGGTGCCCTACTTGGCTCTCATTGCTGAGCGGTGGAAAATATGTTCTTGCGAACAACATTGCAGCCTCAGGGACATGGACCAGGAGGCCACGCACATGGCAAAAAAAGCCAAAAGGAGTTCTTCCAATGAAGAAGAAGTAGAAGCATCAGGCAATTTGCTGTGATGCCACCTTCCTGAATGAGGAAGCAACTTCCAATCGTTTATGACTTCGTCCACGTATTGGCACTGGATAAAGAATGGCAGCCAGGATTGCCGTGACGGATGATAAACTACAGGAACTGTGCTCTTGTCATGGTTTCGTGATAGAATTTGGAGAAGAAGCAAGATAATCTTCGAGGAATTGCGAGATTGGGTCAATCCACCAGAAGATGTCTCAGACTGTTACTTTTTGAATCGCAGACCCTTTCTTTTGAAGAATCCAGTGCAGAGTTGGGCTGCCACACTGATAAGGTGAGGTTTTGTTTTTTCAATCGTAAATGTTTGTCTTTGCTGTGCAATGCATTTCTGTCCCTTTCCTTTTGAGCCCTTTATGGTTTTTCAATTCCAATCAATCTGACAGCAGAACATCAGCGGTCGAAGTTGCTCAGATCCTTTAGTTACCATTTTCCACCCTTTGCAAAGTCCCCAAATTTGGCAAATTTGCTGACCTTTGGTGCAATTTTTGAGCAACAATTTTGTGCGTTCTCCAAAAAAACCTTGAAAGTGAAATGTGCTCCGAGTCCCTCCATACATATCTGAAATGTGGCCTCCAACATCCGCAAAGGGTTCCATTTTGGAGACTGAAGTGTTATCATGGATCGTTTATATCCTTTTTCGTGTTGTGATCTTTCAAAAAAGTAAGCTGAAAGAGACATCATGTGGTCGAATGTTCTTTTCGAACTGCGCCAGTTGATGCATAAGAACCAAGAACCATTTAAATGAAATGTATACAATGATGCTAATCATGATTCTGTCACACAATTTACTCATACTCGCACTTGTGCAAAGCACTGGTTTGAAGATTTAGGTCGCTTGGCAGTTGACATATCAAGAAACTCCAATGAAGCTGGTAAGCTGAAGCGGCTCACTTTTTTAAACTAGCAGCTTTTCAGACGACCACATATTCCATGTCATTTTTGAAACTCTGCACTTCAGAGTGTAAAGAAGCTGAATACACGATGTTTTACTTTGGGTGGTGAATGAAGGGCTGCTGGAGTTGCAGTGCATTGTAGGAAGGTTGTCTTGATTGGAGCAGTTATCAGTGCGGTTGCAAAATGCATTCTGAAGAGATCCTTCTTGAGGAGTTTTTTGCCCAGTGTGTGCAGCATTTTAAAAATGAATATGAGGGGATTTAAAAAATGAATTTTTGAAGAGCCGATTTCACTGGGACATTTCACTGGAAGATTTACTGATGCTGGTGTAAAATTCCATCTTCTGCATGTGTGTTAAGTGTATGCCAACGGCGCAGTCAGCATGCACACACAGAAGAGATCGGAAGAAGAACGTTCCACTCTGGGACGTTGTGGGGTTATGCCTTTGGCACAATCCCTGATTTCATTCGCTTTCTTTGAAATTTTTTGATCAAAGAGAAAATTTACAGCGTTACTGTAGGCATTTTAGGGTTCTGGCATCACTTTGTCGTTCACTAACTTGCTACCATTTTGTCATACATCAGAGATTATGATCGTGAATATAACCTCAAATGTATGACAAAATGGTAGCAAGTTACTGAACGACAAAGTGATGCCAGAACCCTAAAATGCCTACAGGGTAACGCTGGAAATTTTCTCTTTGATTAAAAATTTCAAAGAAAGCGAATGAAATCAGGGATTGTGCCAAAGGCATCACCCCTACAACGTTTGGGTCTTGTGTGGTCTAGTGGACAGGTGCTTTTCAGTTTCTTCAATTGTACAGTTTGCTCATTTTTGGATTCCTCTCTGTCAGTTTAACAACTCCTGTAAAATGCAAATTTCCATTCAAAGCCATGAACACATCAACACCTTCCAGGGGACTTGATCTCTCACCCGCAGAGTCCCAAGATCTTTTGACCCCATTCAATCGCTTTTGACCCCTTGGAATTATGCAATCAAATTTTAAATTGTCATCATGGGTGACGTCTCCCAAAGGAGCATTTGTGGACAACTAGCCATTCTCAACTTCCCGGCAAATTCCCATTTTCAGACCAGAAAATTTCATGATGGGTGAGATTATTTTATCAATTTATTTCCAGATTGCCATAACTTGATTTTCAGTCAACAGAAGAATTTGGGGAGCGATGTTCAATTGAATGTATTGCTGCTGACATCAACCGTTGGAACGAACATCTTCACTGAAGGGTTGCTCACAGGTTTCAAGTGCGTAAAAGTGTCGATTCAATCCCGCAACTATTTCTGTTGTTTTTGCATGCTCTGATGACAATCTGTCAGGTTCAGAATAATTATTCCTTTCAAAAGATCCACACATGAAAAGTGGCGCCATCAAGTCAAACAACTATTGCTTCTTGGATGTGCCCTTGTGCTCCAGCAAGGATCGATCAATTGCTTGGCGTTAACAACCATTTTGTTACATAATTAGTTTATATTTTCCACCTACCCTCCACCCACTTTTGGTGAGCAGGTCACACAACTCTTTGCAGGGAAACCATGCTCAACGACAAGTGTCAAGGTGGTATGCGTTTCTCAACTGTGCACATGTGACAGGTCTCGTAAATGTGTCGTCTGCCATACCAACACTTGGGCATTCTCTTTCAATATCCCCATTTCAGCAGTGGTGACTATTTTTCAGAAGAAATCAAAATTGACAGAAAATTACAATGAAAATTATCATTTTTTCATGAAAATTGTCATGAAAATGAAAATGAAAACAGAAAATGACAGTTTTTTCCAATTTCAGTTCTCCATGACTCCAAGACATTTTGATTCGTTTTGTCCAGTCATTCTCTTCGAAAACCCCTCTCCTTATATTGGTATACTTATCTCCTTTGCTTTTTCCTCTTAGAACCACGATGGTGGGCGGCATGCGTCGTATATTGTCGAGAGATTGGGATTGTGGTTCATTTCTTCACCTCCACAATGCGAACCTGACGCATTTTCTTGGAGGATTATCGAACTAGTTTCTCAAATGAATGGCTAATTGCTGTTAAAGGCTCCTCTCCTCTGGATTAACTAAGCACCTTGTGGAACTTTGATGAGTACCAATCCATAGCTTGGAATTCTGCCTACTGTGAGCATCTTTAAAGTGACATGACCAACATCTTCATGGACAGCTCATCAGTTTTGTGCAGCATCATCTTCGATTCGTGTTCTCTGCAGTAACATATTTCTGTTTCGGTGACTTCTTTTGTTCTGACTTGTTTTGAATTTCCAATCACTATGTTTAAAAATGCAAATCTCACCATGGAGGACACTAATTTTTCATTTGAATGAACTCAGCTACTGGGTATTGTGTTACAGAATACTCTTTATGTCTGCTCTGTCCTTGTCAACTATTTTACATGTAATTTTGCTTCCACTGGATCAATGAAAAGTTTGATTGTCTCCTTTATTGCTACATATTTCAAATGCTCAGTCGAAGACAGTGCAGGGAAAACGGGAAGAGCCAGAGTGGTGGAGTAATGATTTGTGCAGAATTGCTGACGAATCACCTGGTTCCGGCTATCAAATCACAATGGCCACATACCAATTCTGATATCTGGTGTGATCTCTGGATCTTTTTGTGTTGTGCGCTACGTTGAAAAACGTTTATTTTGGAAATGTGATCATGGCAAACTTGTTGCACGTGGCCAGGGCTATGAGTTTTTGATAAATGTCCTATCCTGTAAGGTTGAGAAAAATACTCCTTGCCAGTCCAGTTGTTTTTCTTAGATGAACATTAATGTTCCGATATCTATGTTTGGAGGCCTTTGCCCTCACGTTTTCTCATGGATGATACCTTTGCTTTGAGATTGCATGCATCCAGAGACTGGTCGCTTTGAACTTACACTGGATTTATTTTCTGAGAACGTATCAGAACTCATTCATGACAAAATGATGAACATTTACAGAGTGAGTGATTATGGGTAATTAATTTGGAGATATGATGCTGAGTAATTAACTTATAGATATGGTGCACTGTGCACCATATCTCGTAAGTTAAGTGCACCACCAAATCTTTTGGCATGTTTTTATTTACTTTTTAATGCAGCAATCGTTTAAATAGATATGACGGTGGTGCCTTTGCCGAGTGCTCAATGTAATATTTCCCACTGAAATTGAATTACAGTTACCCAGGTGAAGAAACATTTGTTATTGCAAACGTAGAAGATTTTGTTGCAAAAGATGCTTAGTTGGATGATATAGAAACACACAAATCGAGTTGATTGCAGAAGTGTTCAATTTCATTGGGAGACATTGTTCCCATTTGGTCTTTTCTTTTCTGAGTTATTGCTTTATTCCAATTTAGTGACATGTAGATGTAGTGGGTGTTGACCTTTTCTTTGCAATGGGAACATGAATGTGCTTTTGCTGTTTTGGTATGCCGCATATGTAAACCCTTCCTTTAAATGTCTTATTCTAACATAGAACAAGAAAATTTCTGGCTGGTTTCTTGGGATACAGCGTGTGTACAACTCTAGTTTACAATGTTGTTTCGTTAAGAATAATATTTTTTAACTTTTTGGTTTCTTGAGATGCATTTTTGCGAACCTCTTTCCTTCACAATAATGTTCACATGAATGCTGCGTTTTACTTTTTTGTTGAGGTTCTTCCGATGCAGTGTGTGTAAACCTGTGTGAAGTTAAGACTGTCTTCTGAATTTGCTGTCTAAAGTAAGGCCCCTCAGCTATGGAAGAAATTAATGGAGCCACACAAGCAATTTAAATACAATTGTGTTGTGACAGTCAATGAATAAAGTGTTGCCTCCAAAACTTCCTTTTTGCTGCCTCACAAAAACATAGAAAAAGTGCCTTTAACTTTGTACTTTGTTGACATCAATTTAGACCATTTTGCTGCAACAATTTTATCACAAGGAGAAACTTTTGTGCAAATTTTTCGTTGCGAAATGGAATGTTTCATTGACTGTCAAAATCATATTTAAATTGCATATGTGGTTCCATTAATTTTCCCGACACTGTACCTATGGAGGAAATGCAGGTGGTTGGTTGATAAAGCATATGACATCTGGTGAACACAGCTGGATGTTTTGTTCTCTTGTCTGCGGTTTTACCAGATGAGATGCAGTCGCCTCTTCTCTGTTTCTCCTATTTGTAGGGCTTGGTTGAATGCTGCTGGATGGCAGCATGCAACCACAAAAGAAGAAACCCAATAGAAAGCAACAGGCTTGGAATTGTTAGGCTTGGCTTAGCTGCCTATTGTTAGGAAAGTGTTACCTTGGAATTTCATCACAGCCATTGAAAACAAAATTTGCAAACTTGTTGACATTTTGCCACTGACACTAATTCATTTTGGCAGTTCTTTAAAAGGTTCTTGTGTATCCTACTCCTTCCTCACAATCCTTAACACACGTGCTTCCTTCCCAAAATATCCTGTCATTTCAGTTCAATACGTGGCCACAAGGGTCAGATAAGGTATTTCTTGTAACCAGGGGTCACATTGTGATTATGGGTCACTAACGAAGAGGGTTTTTCTCTGGCAAGGTGGCCAGGGACGACAACTGGCTCCGAGCATAGTCAGTCCATCCGATTCGGTGACATTGCTCCAACTCAATCTCACCTCGATTGTCAGTCTCATGCTTGCTTCCGCTCTCATTGCCTTGATTGCACCATCTCATGACACAGCTTCGTCCAGTGATTGAATGACTATCCAATCTCTCATGATTGAAAAGTCAAAAGTTGTTGAAATAAAGGGAAACTAAAGGGCATGTTTTTCCGACTGGACTTCCAAAAATTGGCCAATTAACCACAGAAAGTAAATACAGAATTTAAATTCTCCCCTGAATCAGAAATTAAATTTCTTACATTTTTTTGCCATTTTAACTTTCACTTAAATGGGTTTGTTTTGAACAACGGGCAAGGTATCTCAGAAATTACAAGTCAGATCGACAATTATATTCCCTGAACCTTGATGAGGCTTGTGAACGTCATGCCTTCTGCTGTCATTCACTTTAGCCATCCCTGCCACGTTTCTCGGTCGTCCTTTTGACATACCTGAGCAAGTTCAGAGTGAAGTTGACGCACTATCTTTTCCATTGCACAGGTGGTCGACATGCTCGGCGCTCGTTTTGGGTAACCACGTGAGCAAATGGTCAAAGGAAGACTTAGTGAACATATATTGGCACACCCACTTGCAGATGGTTTGACACACCCACTGGCACATTTCCAAACCAACCAAAACTGTCTGGCTTCTACATACAGGGTGATTCACAAAAACCACTAGGGAATTTCTTTAGTCCTGACTGACGCAACAAAATTTTGTGACCACGGTGTGTGTAAAGCCAGACAAACTGTGGCGCGTCTAAACTGATCGGTGTATGCTCACCTTGATACAAACAGATCCTGTTCAAGGCTCGCCAATGCGTGCCTTTCAGTCTATTTTTAACTTTTCCTTCGAAGTTGGACACGATCAACTCCTGCAGATTGATTTGCCTATTCGGCAGCAGTGGTAGGGGCAAAAATGACACAGTGCGGCTGCGTTCACCTGGCAACGCAGCCCGCAACATTTTCGTTTGCAGCCCGCACCACTGCAGATGGTTTCAGAGGTGCATTGAAGTTATGTGGTTGCATACTGTTGTCTGTGCACTGCTGAGCCATTTGCGCCCAGAAATGTGGCTGCACAGGGAACAGCCATGTACGAATAAATGCCTGTGTAAAATAAGCAAACTACCTTGGCATTCCATTGCACGCATGGCCAATCTATGCAGACAGGCCCACGTCGAATGGTATGAGTCAGGAAGCTGAAGGGAGGGCATGTGTGGAGTAGACTAGAATACAGATGATGGAAGAGAACATGTCCGAGCGTGTTGTATTTTATTTGATTTGATCTCAATTCGTCGTGGAATCATGGAATCGGCAATCGCCATTGTCATCATTGCGGCGTACTGCAAAGGCCACAGTGCACGAAATCTTTTGTCCGCAAACAGGGCTCATGTGTTCGGCTTTCCCTGCCCCTGCGTTTGAGCAATATACAGAAAGTGTCTGTCCTGGCTAGTGTTTTTTTGTGAATGACCCTGTACTTCTGCGAATATGCCCTATCTGCGAGCTGGATCCGAAAAAGGAATATGAGATTCACAGGCGTGTTTTGGCTTTGGCGTCAGTATGTCGGTATAATTAATGCTTTGGAACAATTATTTTCCACAAAAGCACTGGCCGAGACAGTCCATTGGGCCAAAATCTTTCAAGTTTAGGTGTACGAGGGTCGGTCAACTTCCGATGAGAATGGCCCAGTAAATGTTATCCAATTTGAATGAAACTTTGCAGAGCAGAATTTTGGTCTTTTTTGGAAGGCACACAAAATTTTGGTGATTTCCGAAAATGAGAACAGATTTGGGAAGGCTTCAAAGCAAATGCCTGATTCTGACTCTTTCATGAGCTTGACATCATTTGAACAACGAGCAGTGAATCAATTTCTCTTCATGGAGGGAGTGACACCATTTGACTTTCATTTCCTCTCAAGGTCAAAATGTACCATGAAGAATCTCCTATGCATTCTAAATTTACAGCTGGGTTGAAAAGTTCAAATGGGGTCAGACTTGCCATGAGGAAGAGACCTGTGATGCAAGCCAGCGTTGCCATGAAATCTTAACCCACTTCGACAGAAAAGTCAAAATCAAACATTTGAACTGCTCAGACAACTGTTCTAAGTGTCGTAAATCTCTAAAATTTTGTGTGTCCTCCTCAATGAAACCAAAATTTTATTGTCTTATAACCATATAATATAAAAATTACATGGTTTTATTGTCAAAATTCACATATTCATTTCCTGCAGTATGTTGATCGAACACGAGCTCAAACACGAGTGTTTGAACGCAATGTAGCCACACTCTCGCTCCCTTTGCCTTTCAACGATGGCTGGAAAGAAATGGTAATTTCCAGTTCCTAAAGTTGAAAACCAAGAAGGTACCTACAGTTGAACAATAATGGAAATCGAAATATCAGCCAGAATATAAATCAGTATATTCTCTCCGATTCGAAAAAACATTTCTTCCCAACTGCAAGGGTTTTAAAAACATGAAACTTTCACCATTAAATACAAAATAGCACTGAATCAAACCAAAGCTTCTGTCAAACAGCCGCACACAGTAACTGTTCCTTTTTCTCACTTTTGTGTAATGTTCGGAGTGGTAGACTTTGCCACCAATGATTGCCCTGCGGTATACAGGCAAGCTGTCTGGGACAGCGGTTTGAAACATCACATCAAAAGTCTGCCTTTCAGAAAATGGTAGAATCATTAAAACAGGAGATCCCAAATATTTTATGCCCATCTCTAATTGAACAACAGCTTGCAATCTTGAATGTCCAAAGATCTGTTTTTCGTAAAAATGCCGAATTCCTGCTGGTATCTGTGACATGAATTTTGCAGCCAGAAGAGGGAGATGTTTGCTGAGAAGAAATAAAGAGCTGATCTGCATACCGACACCTTGGGTACCTTTCATAAAATTGAGCATCAGTCCGTTGTTTGATTCGAAGAAGAAAGTCGAGGTTGCCCAGAGGGATCCCCAGTTTCGAACAGAAGTTGAAACGTGCAGCAAGCAGTGAACATTGAATGTTTGATGCACTTTATCATACACGCTTGAAAACTGTTTCACAAAGGTCACCAGCAAGTCTTCTGCAGTGTCCAGGTCACTCGCAGAAATGCTCTCAGTCAACGAAATGAAAATGGCACCGACCAACAGGATAATGTGGTTGAGGTACTTGGGCTTCTGGATGTTCCGGCAACAAATGAGGCAATAAAACAGCAGCCAGTTTCTCCATTCTGAAGCCTTCCAGTAAGCTCTCGTCTTCAAGGATCAAGGCACTCTGGTTATGCTCGAGTGAGGTCGTATGCTGAGAAGGATTTTGTCGATATCGTCTACAGCACCCCCAATGTACCAATCACTCTCAGAGTTAGAAGAGTCCAACCATAAAGTGGTGATATACCGTGTCACTCCCAGGAGAACACAATGTAGGTAGTCCACAACAAAACCTTCAACAATGTTGAAATGTGGCAGAAGCAGCAGGGGTGATGGTCCTTTAACACCAACAACCACAGACTTGCTGTTGAAGGCAACAACTGCATTTTGTTTGACACTTTCTTCTGTACGTTGCTTAAAATTTCCTTCGAAATTGTAAACTCGCACATGACCAGCCCCTTTAGGAAGCATGCTTCCTGGATTATTGCACCAGGGGCAGCCATACGAACCATTAAACTGAATAAAATTTTGCAAAAATGGCCTAGCCACTGCATCGCAAGTACACACCAGCGAAAAACCTTCGATGCTTTCAGGCAATTGGAGATTTTACTTTTCCAATTGAAGCCAATGCTGCCTAGTTTCTTTAACTCAGCAACAAATGGTTTCAAATATGTGTTAAAATTTGGCTTTCCAGGACCAAACCACACAGCTGCAATTAATATGTTTGCACGGCGTGCAATGAAAGTTAACTCGTTTATTGCACACTGCAGTGGCCAAATGCTTGATGTTGATGAACTGAACACCGGTGCCCCATCAGCATTCCATATCAGAGAAATGTTGTTCCTGTCATTCAGTTCAGCAACTTCCTTGTACTTTATTCCATCATAAATGTCTTCAATGTTCTCTTCATGACGTTTGTTTCTTTCAAATCTAAAGTTCAAATGTTCTTCAATCCTACTGTTTTCCAACAGGTTCACCAATTGTGCTTCCAATGGCATGTAAATGAAAAAACTACTCTTTCTTCAGCGTTTTTGCATCCAGACCGTTTGTCTTGCAAACTGAGCAACTATTTGGCACAAATGTACCAAAATAATTACCACACTGATCGCAGACGTAATGGAACTTTAAGGCTCTGCTTGGATATGCTGCAAAGCGTTTAAAAATGTGCTTGGACCTTGGAATGTTGCAGGACGGTAAAAGAAATGACAGAAGATTCAGCAGATCATCGAATGCTGACCAAGTTAGATTATGGCGAAAAAAAATTAGAGGAGCAGAACGATGATGGTTCCTACACTGATATCAGAGCCTGGAAATATACACTTCTGAAGCCAGCTATTATTGGGAGGCCAGTCAGACCAGTCACTACCGCGACAGCTTTCACGGTTCTCTCTTTCTTCTGGGCTTTCATCATCCCCGCTCTCCACTTGTCTCATCATTCTCACTTCCTTCTGGGGTAAAACCAATCTCGTAATCTCCTTGGGTCTCATCCAAATCTCCACTATCGGTGAATTGGCCCTGTTACGATCATCATATTCAGATGATTCTGCAGCGTCACCAGACAAGCTTCCATGGTCATCGTAGAATTCACTTTGCCCAAAATTGATGTTTGAGATATGTACTTGGACCATCCAAACAGGCTTCTTCTTGGAATTCCTTGCATAATGGAAAAAAAGAAAAATTCTATGCAACTACCAAGTCTGGGCAACAAATGTCACGGGGAAATATTTGAACTTACTTTGGGCCACCATATATTTGTTGAAAATATTCTGTATTGATTGTATTTTCAATTTTTCATCAAGCAAATTTTCTTGACACCTTTCTGCCGTAGGTATTTCGAATTAACTCATATCACAGTACACTTATTTTCTGTGCACATGCGAAATTCAGCGTAAATTTTCAGACTTTCAAGGATTTCGCAAAGAGATAAGGATTTAATCATTTTCGGTTAGGCTGTTCTGTCTGGTTGGTTATTTTTCTGCTGAGGTGTTCACTTGTTTCCTTCACATTCTGAAGAGATTAGCTTTTTTGGGATTTACCAATGATCGTGGTCTAGAAGGGACACCCACAACCCTCAGCAGATACTTATGCACGAAAAAAAACTTCCAATTTTCCTCTTTACAACTTACCCCACCTTTCTCTAGGCTATTAGGCTTCTCTGACAGACTGGGTGATGTTGGCTCTGATTTATGCCGACCTTTATAAAATTCTGATTTTTCCCATTTCCCAAAGAACCGTATGTCTTGTACAGATCATTGTCAATGGTCTATTATTTTACTGCGTAGGACCTCCAACAATGTAAATGAATCCTTGCACATTTCGAGGAAAATACTAAAGAAATCTAAAAAAACTAAATCTTACCCAGTGCTGTTTTCTGCTGGGACTTGAATGCAATAATGTGGCCGAAGAGTCTTTTCTTGTGCATCACAATCAGCAACGGCATGTTGTCTCTTTTTCCAGATCTTATGTGGTATTCCACTTTCAATATCCCGCAAGAATTTCTTATACGGGCCCTTTCTTTTGTTTCCATGCTCCATCACTTAGTATTGTTCAGGAAACGAACGGTAGCAGAGTCACTATTCATATTAGGATTATTTTATGTTGATCGTAATTCCACATATCTAAAATATTCAAGTTATATTGGTGACTACCTATCTTTTACATTATTTGCAGAAGTCCTGATGGCTGCCAAAAACAACCCGGCAAAGAGTGTGATCCCAAACTTTTGGAATTTCCAACTTCAACATTTGCAACTTTACAACTTCAACATTTGCAACTTGTTCAGTTTCAAATTCTCATGGAATTTTGTCAGTTGTCGCAAATTAGATAGGTAGTTTATAAAAAAGGGATATTGAGCTCAGAGTTTGAAATGAAATCCTCTCAAGACAATATGCAAACACCAAGAGGCTTTGCCTTTTCACTTTTTAGCGTGTGCAGGGTGTTTTGTTTTCCATTTTTTTCAAGTTGATGCGGTAGGTAGATCAATACTGCATCTGATTATGGTTATTAGCTAGAATTTAGTTATTGCGACCCATTTTTCAGCCAGTTGTCATATTTTATGTGTCGTGAATGGTCAGCTTTTTTGACTTGTAAGGCTGCAAAAAGTCGTTTGGAGCTCTGGAGCACGGATTTTCAAGCCTGGTCATATTTGTTGAAAAAGTTTTTTTT
>JASGXE010012433.1:0-40292 GCA_030068105.1 Sinentomon sp. SZTP_YWyxl
GTCTGAATACAAAATGCCACTGCATCCCTGCAAAATTCCACAAAATGTTATTTTGCCCAAAAACAAAATTCCCAGACAGACATTAGAACAAACTGTCGAACCGAACATGAGAATAACCTTTTGATGCGAAAATGATCCTTGCTAACTGCATTGCCCAGTAGTGTGTTTCGGTGGTCAAGATCGGTGATGTCGGCTCAAAAGACTGACAAGAATTTTAAAGCAATGTTCCAAATGACATTTTTCAGAATCCACCAAAATTCATTGTCCGTGACTTTTGGCAGGTGGGATATGAACTTTATGAACTTCATGATACCAAGCAGAATGCTCTGCAGGAGAAACAAAGGTTTAGCTTACAAGTGCCATCAAATTACAACAGGCATTGGTGGAGTTTCACGCCTTACATGCAAGTCACGACGTTTTGCGGCGCATGTTGCCACTGGTTCCAAATGGCACCCGAGTTGGTAATGACCTGTGCACCAAGAATTTTGGTGAGGAATCCGAACTCAACGATATTGAATTGGATAACATAAATCTTTGCCATCAAGAAAACCTTTCTCCCAAAGAAAAGTCGATACTCCTCAGTCAAAACTTCCCATAGAAATAATTGTGTGAAAAATATCAGTGTCCAATGACAGCCCATTCAAATTTAAGAAAACGATAAAATATTTGACCAAGAACAAAAACATAGAATAGAATCCAGAGAAAAAAAACTACAAAAAAGAGCCATTCCAAGAGAGAATGTTAAAAACCCAAGGCTGAATTTCTTTTAGAGTCGCAACAAAAACTGGACCAAATTACAGAAACAAAAGTTACTTCCTTGCACGTATGTCGATTGACAACTTGATTCATTGTCGTCTTACCAGAAGAGTTGTTCGTTGAAAATGTATAGCCGTGGTAGAATGAAAGGACTCAAACATGTGTTTCTCCCATTTAACTGTTGCCTCCGAAACTTTTTTTTTTCATTTCTTTAACCCTTATGCAGGTGGTGGAAATTAAAGCACCAGATTTCAAGTTTCAACAGACTTTCTGGAGATGCAGGATTTTTGCCACGATTTCAAAAAAGGATCTTTAATTTTTGCAGCATTGAGCTTTTGAGAAAATCTGAACAGTCGCAAATTTTATTTTACGTGTATGAGTACATTGATTCTGCCGCCGCTATACCTCATAGCAGCTGATAACATTTCAAAAAATGCAAAGATCAAGCCGTTGCACGGATTTTGGGTGCTCTAACCTGCAGGCTCGGATATCAACTTTCAAAATGCCTTCCAGGAAACATACGGTGTTTGAAAAAAGTAACTTCACATTCTGCTTTCGCTTACTGTGATCGACGTAATTATGTCAATGAAAGTCGGCCATGTTGTAAGCGTAAGCCACTGTAACCATGGTCCATGGACCACTTTGTTTCATTATGAAGAGGTAAGTACGCGCTTGCAGAAAGTGGCAATAAATCACAGTCAACTATGAAGTTTCCAGCTGTTTCTACAGTTCCACTCCCTGACTTCAGAATCCCTGACTTCAGAAGAATATTTGACAAGATCATGTTGATGGTGAGCAAGATTTTTTGGAGTGGGAATTTGCAATTAAATCAGATTTAACCCCTGAAAACTTAACCCCCTTCCTTCATTATCCCTTTTAATCTTTTACCTGTGACTAGATCAAAGCCATTGGTAGCTGGTACAGGGACTGCACACTGTGCAATTTCTTTATAATGTCATGTATAATTTGTAATGGAATCCACATGAAATACAATTCCACAAGCGCAATCGGAAAAAGGGAGAATTACATTTCTGATAAACAAAGAAAACAAGATAGGATCGCAACACAGCAACTTGTTTGCAGCTTGTAGAGCAAATAAATAAGGGTAAAAAATAATAAATTCTGATTGGAATAAATGCAACATTCGGAGAAAAAGAAAAGTAACAAAGATTCATCACAACAATTCCGCAATTAAAAGATCAGAATAATTGTTCCAGAAAGTACCACAGAAAATTTAACAACCAAAAAAGACAACCTTCGCATTTTTACCTGTTTATCTCGAAAAGAGCAGTGGAAGTTCGTTCCCTTTAAATGAAATTTAAGTATGACCCAAAAGGACAAAAGCTTGGAAAGTGGACACATTTCAACCGAGAGAGAAAACTTCCTGTGACAACGCTTGTGGGATGGACGGGTCTTTCGTGATTGATAAAAAAAATGGGCATTCACCAGATAAAAATCAAAAAATTGCATTTTGAACCGAGAAAAGGTTCAATTTTCACTTGGATGAATGAGAACATGCTAAGCCTTCTTTCTGCCGACGCATTGCACAACACATTTTTATGAAAAATGCTTCTGACCGAGTTACCGAATTGCATTCAAAAATGTGCTCTTGCAAACCTGCACAGCACATTGTTTTGAAGTTCTGCACACTTCTCTTGTGTAGATATCAGTTTGTCAATGACAAGATCTGCCTCCGGTTTTGCCGATTTTTTTCAACAACTGTAGAGCAGCACACCTTCATGGTGAAAAAACATACATCACTCATTGTAGATGAAAAGCATGCAATGCGATAAAAACTTGTAAAGGGCAAAATTGCCCGATTGTAATGGTGATATTTTTACAGGGTGGCAGGAAAATGAAACCTTTGATTTGCAGACACGTGCGTTTGTTTTCGACACACCGAATACGAACCCACCCCCCCCTAATAACAGCATTCCAACGTGAATTTTTTACATTTAACACAAGTTATTTGTCATGCAATGATAGGTTTTGTCATGAACATGAACTAATTCATTTTCAAGCAAACATAGTTAACCACAGGTTCGAAAAATGGGCAATTGACAATGCGGAAAACCTGAATGATTGAAAAATAAACAAGAAGGTAAGAAATATGAAATGCCCACAAAAAATAAATGCAAATTTTTTGATACGAAACATAAAATAGGAGGAAAATGTGGAATGTGATGCAAAGATATGAAAAGATGCTCGACGCACTGACCTGGACACAGGCAGGAAAACAAACAAAATACATTATCAAGAGGCAAAAACGGTCATACACATGGTGACATGATGGACAAACAGCAAAAAAGATAAGACCGTTAATTTTTTTCTGGACGTGCACCACGAACAGGAATTTCAGGAAACATATCAAACAAAAGGCAATTACTTTACTAACAGCCTTTATCCGTTCGTTTGTGGAAATGCAAAAATGCAACGTTTCGGTCCCTCTTGGTGGAGCTTCCGTCAGGCGAACAGTCAATCTTCCGCGCTCGCCTGTTGAAGCTCCACAAAGAGGGAGCGAAATGTTGCTTTATGCATTTCCACAAACGAACGGATAAAGGCTGTTAGTCGTTTTCTTGTATTTAACGTGTTCCGTGAAGATCGTTACATTGTAAATACATTGTAAAACCAACTGAAGTTGAGTGTGTTTGTCACTGTATGCACACCTTATCAAAAGTCTTCGAACATAAGAGTTCATTATTAACTCAGGCACCATTTAGAATCAATGGCAACATGCACCGCAAAACATCATGACACTCGTGTGAGACGAAGTTGCACCAAGCCCTGTTGAAATTGGATGGCCCCTGTGTAAACCAGTACTTTAAAATATCGCCTATGTTCGAGGACTTTTGAAAAGCTCCATATATCTTCTTGCTAATGAAACCTTATCACTGAGGCACAGTTTTACTCAATGTTATTGCCTCTGATGAAATTGTATTTTACAAGTATGGACAAAAGCAGGGATGGGTAAGATTGTAAACGGAAAGTGGGTATGGTCAACCAACCATTTCCATGCCAACAAATAAAGAAAAGGAACGAAAGTATGAAAATCCCACCCTTTCCAAACCAGAAAAAGCCGTTGTGACGAAACGTTGCGATGAGAAAAGGAAAAAAACAATACTGGCTTAAAAATGTGGAGATAGAAACCGCTACAAAAACAAAAAACGCGCAATTTTCACTAGGTCAGAGCTTCCGAAATATTTACAAACACTGGCAAACTACTGTGAGGACAACATTATAACTAGCACTGATTGATTACCAAATGTTTAACATGTGGACGGAATTGAATATCAGTTGGAAACTAATGAAAAATTCTGCACTGCGAGGTGGGACAGGGCACAATGTTGGGTTTCCTGTGGGACAAACATCACTGAATTTCAGACATCAGGAGAAGTTAAGTGGTGAGTTGTTAGTAAGTTTGGGCACAGGCTTGATTGAGAAATGCATGCTATCCAATAAAACCCAAAATTTCATGGCAGTATCCCAATTTTCAAGCACACTTGCCAGGACATATCGCTGATCAAGTCCTCTCAAGAAACATTGGAAAATTTTGCACCTGACAACTGCATTGTTTTGACAACGGAATGCAAACTTGCCATCCAACTCGGCACGTAAACTTATTCCAGAATTGTGTCAAAATACAATTCAGAATTGGTGTCCTGAGATACTTTTAAAACTTTTTTTGCTAGAATTGATAGGATTATCTCGGAAGAATTAGCAATTTGTTGAGCCAACAAATCTCACAAGGCGACGGAGATAACAGAAAGTTGGGGAACTGTGATGATGACTGGCAATACCAACTGGTAAATTTCCAAATAATATGTTATGTTGAGTGTGGTCATCCCTTCATGGATTGCCTGTCAATTATCATCTTTGTCAATGTCCACAAAATTTCCCGGCGGCAATACATTCCGTTGGCAGAAATTGCATTTTTACGTCCCGTCGCTGAGAGTCGAATTACTCGATTGTACACTTCAAGTAATTCGAAGGATTTTTCCAGCACGACTGAGCCAAATGTATAATTTTCAATTTGTGCCAAGTGTCGGTTTCCAAATTTGCATTGATAAAAAATACAGTTTTGATGGCAGGATGCACAAAGATGAATGTTTTGTATGATGTGTTTCTTATAATATCGGGCCCTTCAAAAGTGTTGGATCTTGCAAGATTTTGTTCCTTTTTGAGCAAGCGGCAACAGGGTGTCTGCAGCCAGACAAGGAGCTTTTTCACCCACTTTTCCAGGTTTTCCAGATGGAAATTCCAAAAATTCCAGACTTCTCATTGCCCTCCATCTCTCACCACATTCAATGGCCAGAATAAATGTTTTCAAAAAAAAAAAAACTGGAAAAACACAACCTTCAACATGGCTTTGCTTGATATGCCCCAAGTGTGGCCTAACCTTGCATAACAATACAAAGATGAAAAGAAAACGAAGAAATCCTGTCAAGCCCTGTTCTAAAGAACCAAAAAGACTTTACTTGCTAGAAAAAGAGAAATTTCCGAGAAAATCACTGACTTTGCAGAGAACTTTCACTAATTCCCTGACTTTTCCAAAATGGCAAAATTCCCCGACAATTGCAGGTTTTCCAGGTCTGCAGACACCATGGGCAATACAACATCCAATCTGCAGAAATATTGGACGTTCCTACTCCCTTTGCATGAAAACTTTAGAAATCTCCCATGATCCAGCACTTTTGAAGAACATGGATGATGCGTATCTATTTTCAAAAATGCTCACTACATTTTCTAGTTCCGATGAAAGGCCACACAGCAAATTGAACAGATATACAATCAAACTTCCACTCGCCGAATAATCATCATGCTTACAACCGTAATAGCTGTGGCTTGCAGAATCACAACCATTCATCTGGTAAAATCACAACACGGACAATTGTGCAAGAACTTTTTGAACAATCAGACAACCGTTTGTGATTTATGTCATTCAACAACCGCAAATAGATAATAAATAAATTGCACTTCGGGACTATTTAAGCAATAAATATAAAAAACAATGATATCACAACACAGCATGTGTGTTTCAATTTTTGTGATTTTCGAAACACGAATGTCATTCGTCAAACTGTTCCGGTGATTGTAACGATCATACAAGACCTGAAATGGCAAATAATAAGAAAAAAAAAAAATCAGCTTTTCAAAGGTAAAGGTTCTGTTCAGCACGGGTATCTCGAAATGGGTACAGGAATTCTTCTGGAATGGCAACACTGTTTTGCATAGACACGCAAGAAAGCATTGTCGAAATGCAATTCTGAATTTTCAAAACATTTTCTGGCCTGCGTTTTTCAAAGTATGCTGGCCTTCAATGTCGGGCTGATTGTGAGACATTCCCAAAGCATTACCAGAGTGTCATTTTTGTCCAACCATGCCACACAAATGGCGTAATTCACTGATTATTCACAGAACATGACTTATCACGGGCATTTTCTGTTCCGTTTTTTTTTTCACTTCACTTTTTGGTATCCAGAAAGAGATAATAAGAAACAAAAATACTATGAAAAAACCAGCCAAAATAGATGCGGCATAAGTTTTGCAGGGCAGCCATCTGTGGGTCTCGTGACTTCACCACTTGCCACACTCCATTGTCAGAATTCTGATCCCCATCATACCCAGCACCTGATGATCCCTTGATGATGCTGTAAAGCAGCTCTGTCCATTAAGCTTAACGAGCATGGAAATCACGAGACCCATAGTCACGAAAGTGAGGCAATCATTCGTGTAACATTGTCGAAAAGCAGTATCGTCATTGGAACAGAGTTACACTTGCGGCAAAGTATTTCAATTGTCCATGTGTCGAAAGGGTAAAAGAACTGCCTGGTTGATTTTGGACATATTTTATCTTTTGTGGTCAAGACATCATTTTGGCTCGTCTCGAGAGACATGAATGGCCAAAGTGTGACCATCACAAAATGATTTTGCAGAGTTGGTGAACTCTCGAATCGTGTGAGTGAAAGTTCTGGCAGACGAAATGGCCTCTTTTAAAGTTTCAGAAAGGTATTTAAAATCAGGCCAAGGTAAAATCTGATCAAGGATCTGTAATGAAGAGTTCAGCAACTTATCGCAGCCCAACACTTTGCAGTGAACAATGTACAGTGGAGAGAAAATTGATCGTTCCACATAAATATGACGTTGATTCTGATTTTTCAAGGAAAACCTGAAACTCATCGATATTGGTTTCTGATCACTGATTTGACACATATTTCCATGCAAAAAATTCCATTTTTTAAACCTGAAATCATCACAATTCTCTGAAATATTGAAAAACAGAATGTACATTGTGGCACAACTAATTTTTTCGCCACTGTAAAAATTAGTTTCATTAGTTTAATAGTTAAAAATTTTTGGTGAGAAAATTACTCGCACCAAAAGTACATGCCGGTTTTTCGATCTTTCAGAGAAAACTGGGAGTGTTGTGTTGATTTCAGAATCAATACAGTAACAAACTAACAACCAATGAAGTGCATTCTTATTCCTGGCATCATTTCCTTCTTTCACCAAATTCCACCAATTCCCTTCTGAGAATCAAAGTAGCCCAACTATTTTGAAAACGTTGCCTTTGTCTGACTTTAGATTTTACACTCAAAATACTTCTATGTCCTTTAGATTTTACACTCAAAATACTTCTATGTCCTTCTCGGAAAGTTGCCTTGCAATTTTGAAAACTTTCCCCTTCCTTTACTTTTGATTTTTTAATCATTCCAAGTTGTTCCCAATTCTTTCGTCTTGCTTTCAGGCTTTAAATCAGGAGAGTAAATCTGTGCACACTAACCTGACTTGTTCCAAGTTTGCATGACACACCTAGAACACTTCTACTTATGTACATGGACACTATCTTGATCCATTATTAAAGGTTCTTTTTACTTGGGTCGTAGTTCTCGAACACCCATTGCTGCTTTTCGTTTGACGAATCACAGTCTTCCATCAATATCTTTTGTTTGTTCGTACTGATTGCTAAGCACTTTTTACTGCTACCGTGGACTATCAAATGATTCTGTGGGGAAGAGAACACAAAAAAGGAATCACAGAATAAAGCCATGGTGATCACACAGAAAACAATCTTGAAAACAAGTGATGGAATTAATATTCTCACACTTTTTTTTATATTTCCCTAACTGATGCCTCCAAATTTCTTTTCTTCGTTTTACTCTTGTGCGGGCAGCAGAAATTAAAAACACCAGATTGCAACAAAGCTTTCTAGAAGTGTCATATTTTGACATCTGCAAGGATTTATCATTTCTGCAGCAGAGTTTTTTTTTTTTTGCTAAACCATGAGCAGTCAGAATTTTCACACACACATGTGAAAGGTTTGCAAACATGCTATCAGTTTTGTACGGACTGCAAAAACTCTTCTACGTGGTGATATTCCAAACGTAGGCAGCTGGGGCCATCAAATTTGAACAGATCTTGATGCAGATTCACGCATTACGTGAATGCCGTGTTTTGTGGTACGTGTTGACATTGATTCCAAATGGCACTTGCGATGAATTCCAAGATTTCATCTTGGCGTGGTATGTTCTGTGACTTTCATGTAGAAGTTGTGATGATGCTGCAAACATGTTGTTTTGGCGTGGCATGTTCTGTGACTTTCATGTAGAAGTTGTGATGATGCTGCAAACATGTTGTTTTGGTGTGGCATGTTCTGTGACTTCCATGTAGAAGTTGTGATGATGCTGCAAACATGTTGTTTTGGCGTCGTATGTTCTGTGACTTTCACGTAGAAGTTGTGATGGTGCTGCAAACATGTTGTTTTGGCGTGGCATGTTCTGTGACTTCCATGTAGAAGTTGTCATGATGCTGCAAACATGTTGTTTTGGCGTGGTATGTTCTGTGACTTTCATGTAGAAGTTGTGATGATGCTGCAAACATGTTGTTTTGGCATGGCATGTTCTGTGACTTTCATGTAGAAGTTGTGATGATGCTGCAAACATGTTGTTTTGGTGTGGCATGTTCTGTGACTTCCATGTAGAAGTTGTGATGATGCTGCAAACATGTTGTTTTGGCGTGGTATGTTCTGTGACTTTCACGTAGAAGTTGTGATGATGCTGCAAACATGTTGTTTTGGCGTGGTATGTTCTGTGACTTTCATGTAGAAGTTGTGATGATGCTGCAAACATGTTGTTTTGGCGTGGCATGTTCTGTGACTTTCATGTAGAAGTTGTGATGATGCTGCAAACATGTTGTTTTGGTGTGGCATGTTCTGTGACTTCCATGTAGAAGTTGTGATGATGCAGCAAACATGTTGTTTTGGCGTGGTATGTTCTGTGACTTTCACGTAGAAGTTGTGATGATGCTGCAAACATGTTGTTTTGGCGTGGTATGTTCTGTGACTTTCATGTAGAAGTTGTGATGATGCTGCAAACATGTTGTTTTGGTGTGGCATGTTCTGTGACTTCCATGTAGAAGTTGTGATGATGCTGCAAACATGTTGTTTTGGTGTGGCATGTTCTGTGACTTCCATGTAGAAGTTGTGATGATGCTGCAAACATGTTGTTTTGGCGTGGTATGTTCTGTGACTTTCACGTAGAAGTTGTGATGATGCTGCAAACATGTTGTTTTGGCGTGGCATGTTCTGTGACTTCCATGTAGAAGTTGTCATGATGCTGCAAACATGTTGTTTTGGCGTGGTATGTTCTGTGACTTTCATGTAGAAGTTGTGATGATGCTGCAAACATGTTGTTTTGGCATGGCATGTTCTGTGACTTTCATGTAGAAGTTGTGATGATGCTGCAAACATGTTGTTTTGGTGTGGCATGTTCTGTGACTTCCATGTAGAAGTTGTGATGATGCTGCAAACATGTTGTTTTGGCGTGGTATGTTCTGTGACTTTCACGTAGAAGTTGTGATGATGCTGCAAACATGTTGTTTTGGCGTGGTATGTTCTGTGACTTTCATGAAGTTGTGATGATGCTGCAAACATGTTGTTTTGGCGTGGCATGTTCTGTGACTTTCATGTAGAAGTTGTGATGATGCTGCAAACATGTTGTTTTGGTGTGGCATGTTCTGTGACTTCCATGTAGAAGTTGTGATGATGCTGCAAACATGTTGTTTTGGCGTCGTATGTTCTGTGACTTCCATGTAGAAGTTGTGATGATGCTGCAAACATGTTGTTTTGGCGTGGTATGTTCTGTGACTTTCACGTAGAAGTTGTGATGATGCTGCAAACATGTTGTTTTGGCGTGGTATGTTCTGTGACTTTCATGTAGAAGTTGTGATGATGCTGCAAACATGTTGTTTTGGCGTGGTATGTTCTGTGACTTTCACGTAGAAGTTGTGATGATGCTGCAAACATGTTGTTTTGGCGTGGCATGTTCTGTGACTTTCATGTAGAAGTTATGATGATGCTGCAAACGTTGTTCGTAGCATCATGTTTGCTTTGTGATGCTGCTAAAAAATCTGATCACAAAGCTAATCACAAAATATGTTCGTGATCAGCTGCAAACATTAATCAGGTGATAATAATTGCCATGGGATGAAGAAAACGAGAATGCCAAGCTGAGGTCTGAATATTGTGCAACAATTTCACTGAGGTTATAATACTAACAGATGGGTTGTAATCCCAGAATTGATTCCCCTTTGAGCCATGACAAGGATACAATATGACATCGATTCCAGCGTAATCAAGGCATGCTTCATCACGACGAATCTCACCCTCTTTGCTGAGCATCCAATACTGTGGAGAAAATGCAAAAATAAAAAAAAAATAAAACATATGTTGAAAATGGAGCTGATGATGTCTGCATCATTTTATTTGATCTTTTTCGCTTCACATTTCTTGCCGCCTGCAAACTTCATATTTTAGTTTTTGGAACCTTTTAATGGCATCTTTTTGACATTTCCTTATGCTTTAAGTTGTGCTTTCAAAGGCCTGCTACAAATAGCCATGGTCCACCACTAGAATCACCAGCATTATATTTCAAAGCTCACTCTCAAAAAAGATCTAGGTGCTGATCCCACAGGGTCAGTTGAACATGGAAGAAATTTCAAAAGTCGGGTCCAATTTCAACAGGGCTTGATGCAGATTTACGCCTAACATGGGTTACATGATCTTTTGCAGCCATGTTTCCATTGTTTCCACAAGTAAATGATGCCCGAGTTAGTCATGAACCCCGTTGTCCGAAGAGGTTTGGCGTGGGATATAAAAATTTGCAGGAAGTTGGAAAAACTGATTTTTTGTCTTTGCTACAGATGAACATAAAAACGTTTTTTGTTTCCAACTAGAAAGATACACTTTTAAGGCTGTGCTTCTAGCATTTCCTGATTCTATGTTGCCATGCCATGAACAAAGTTTGATTCGTTTTAGAAACGATGGCAGATTTTCGTTTGAAGCATTCTTTGATCCAGCTTGAGCCACAGTTCCTTACTTTTTGGACATTGTGGTTTCACAATGTCAAAATGAGCAAAAACAGTGAATTATTCAGTCAATTTTTCCACAGTCCGAGCCCGAGGTATCGGGGCACAAGCCTCAAGATGCAGTGGCAATCATAGGAAGCAGGACTCTTGCTACTGCCCAGAAGCCTCTCTCTGGCGAAACAGCTTTTTTTACACATCTTCAACTTACAACAAATTTTGAATGTTTCCAGCATACTTTTGAAATCGCAGTAAAAATGCCTCTCTCAGACCCAAAGAATTCTCCAAACATTCATAAAAATGTTATGTTTTAGAAATATCGATCAAAATTCGAAGAAGTCACTGGTGGGTGAAAAAAACTTCTTTCACCAGAGCAGGGACACCGGGAAAAGTGGCAAGGACCCATTTTGAAATGGCTGCCATCCACAAGGTGAGATTGGTTTTAGATTCTGGTAATCTTGGCAAAGCCATCTCATCTAGAGCGCGTGGCCCTGGTACCGGAAAGTCTATTTTCTCTGTTATTTTTGCCAATTTTTAACTGTGTGAAGCCTCTTTTTGAAACGTGTATAAAATTAAACATAAATAAGATTAGGAGTTCTAAAAGAACAAACCTTTGATAAGGCACAGAAATACCCCAAGAGTGCATGTCGCATGTCAGGCTATCAAAACTTTTCGAAGCACCCGTATGTGACTCGCGAATTGATTAATGGTTGTGCCACAGCTTATCTGGAATTTCACGGACTCGATCTCACAGAGATGTGAACAAAATAATTCAGGATGGCCTACACTTACACAATAACAGAGGAGAGTGAAATGCACTCATTTCAAAGAAGTCCTCTTGCTCCAAAAACTATGAGGTATCAATTAAAATTGCCGATAATCCAAAGTCGGTTCACAGGGAACCGTAAAACAATAATTGCTGCCATTTGCAAGTGAAAAGACCAGCAAAATTTAGTCTTTACTTGATATTTCAACAGTCTGTGAGTACTTGGAAACTTCTTTGCACGTTTTGTCACCGAAGCAAGTTGAACAGATATCAATTTGAAATCAATAACAAAAATGGGAACATTGCCGAGTCAGATAGGAAACTTACCATCCAGCCAAAAGTATCACGATGATATTGAGATTCATCTAGCAGGACAAAAATGCAAAACCAATTCCACTTACCTGGTTACCGCCCTGCTTATGACATGGCCAGAGTGCCACAGGAGCATGTGCAGACTCATCCTTACCAGCTGAATCAACACAGACGTCAGACCAAGTGTTGCGAATCTATACAATGGTTGCAGACAGGCATAAACACATGGCACAAGGAGAAAACAAGTGAAAAAGAGAAGAAATTTTAAAAGAAAAGGATCTTAAAGCCTAACAGTAAATGAGCGAAACAAAGGAATTTAACCTAGATTTGTCAACGGCGAGGTTATTTATGGCCAACACAATCATGCAATGAAAATCAACAGATTTTTAGAAACAAGAGAGACTGGCACGGATAAGGAACTGACAGGAAAAGATACTGGCAAGGGATAAGGGGAAAAGGTTAATAAAAAAATGAAAAGGGGCAAATAAATGTTCATGAAAGATGGTGAGTGATAAACAAGTTTGAAACATGAAACAACGACCCACAGAAAAGATTACGGTCGACCGGATCTCAACGCACTTCACAAACACAACTGACGAATAGACCGCATTATCTGCAACAGACAACACAAAATGTTCAAATCCGAGAACAACTGACATGCAAATGAACACTGCTACTCGCAAACAGGCACAACAAATGAACCCTCCCTGGACAAGTTCTAAAGACATAATGAACCAAAACAAGTAAAACAGGATGAGCGACACAAGAAACATTGGAAATTCGCCTGGAAAAACTTCAGCCGAAAAAAAATGATGTGTGGAAAATGAAGTAAATGGGGATCCAAAAAACAAAGAAATGTTTTTCAGTCGGATCAAATATTGCCATTCCAATCTTCTGCTGCCGACACATCGTACTTGCACTTCGCTAACCTTTGGTTTGAGTTGAAGGTGTGGTCTGTGGCAAACTGCAAATCTGTATCTTTTCTCCTTTTCAAGATACCAGCAACTGTGGGTGCCAAGGACTTCGAGCCCGGAATGGACTAGAGATTTGCAATTAAGCCCATTTCAAATTTCAGCGAAAACAAAAAATGGGGATGAAAATATCACAGCTCATTGCAATCTCAGATCTTTGCAGTTGATATGGCTAACAACACGTTGGATAGTGAAAAATGTACATCCACGTTTTGGGTTGCAGTTCAGAATACCTGCCGACATCAGAAAAAAGCTGAACTGGACGAGTTTTCACATACGGTTAAGTGGCCAAAATAGGAAAGGAAAGTGAGGATGATGTGGGTTGGGTAGGATAGGTTAGGATAGGTGTGTTAGGATAGGTTAGGTTAGGTTTAGAGAGCTTCAAGTATATCAGAGAGCAATGATGATAACAACTCATTCAGTTCAATGTCGGCAGGTATTCCGAACTGTTATCACGTTTTGTACGAGAATCGAGGTAGTCTTGAAAATTGATGCAATAGAGTTTGAGCGAGTGAGTTCAAAGTTTTAAACTCTTTGAAAGCGAGTTCAATGTTTTCAACTCTCTGAAAGCGAGTTCAATGTTATCAATTCATTGAAAGCTTGTTCAATGTCAACTCTTTGAAAGTGAGTTCAATGTTTTCAACTCATTGAAAGCTTGTTCAATGTTTTCAACTCTTTGAAGGCGAGTTCAATGTCTTCAACTCATTGAAAGCGAGTCCAATGTTTTCAACTCTCTGAAAGCGAGTTCAATGTTATCAATTCATTGAAAGCCTGTTCAATGTTTTCAACTCTTTGAAAGTGAGTTCAATGTTTTCAACTCATTGAAAGCTTGTTCAATGTTTTCAACTCTGAGATCGAGTTTAATGCTTTCAACTCTTTGAAAGAGCGTGCAATGTTTCCAACTCTTTGAAAGCGAGTTCAATTTTTTCAAGTCTTTGAAAGCAAGTTCGATGTTTTCAACTCTTTAGAGCGATTCCAATATTTTCAACTCTTTCGAGAGCGAGTTAAATGCTTTCAACTCTTTGATAGAGAGTTTAATGTTTCCAACTGTTTGAAAGCGAGTTCAACGTTTTCAACTCTTCGAAAGTGAGTTCAATATTTCCAACTCTTCGAAAGTGAGTTCAGCGTTTTCATTTTTAAGTCTTTTGTGTGAATTCAACATTTCAACTCCATGAAAGGGAATTTTTTTATCTCCCCATTTTGGAATCTCCTTCACATTCCAGGGATCAAAGCGGTCCCATTCTCAGAAAAGACCCTGCCTTGCACTTTGAAGAGGATACTGAGGTAATCCATGCTAACAAGACATAAATAACATCATGGTTTCGAAAGTGCGGATCTCACCCGGTGAGAGTGAACCAAACAACCCCCGTAAGTATTTTCCTTCCTGATCTGGTGCTCTGAAATGATTTTTTCCTGTGGCAAAATCCCTTTTCGTTTGTTTTTTGTTTGTGCATCAATCCTTCAGCAAACAAATGGATCAAAAGAAAGGTCTGCCGAACTCTGGGGACAACAAAGCACAAAAGACAAGCGCAGTCTCACATTTTCCAAAAAATCAAGTTTTGGTTGGTTCCTCTGAAATATCCCACATGCATTTCTGAAGCAGCCAGACAATGTTCCCATGCAGTGCATCTGTAGCTCAACTAGCTAAGAGAAAAATTGAAAAAAAAAAACAGACTTGCAGAGCACAAAAGAAGAAGCAACCACATGCAAATAAGAGTTAAAACTTGCTTACTGCAAGTGGAGCAAGAGAAGAGATGCAAGAATTGAACAAAATAAGGCAAAGAAAATGAGAGAAGGATTCCGCTCAGAAACGTATTGCAAGGCCAAAAAAAACAAACAAAAAAGCTACCAAGTCATACCAATTAGTTAAAGCTGAAGTCATGCAAATTTGATCATGCTAATTTAGTCAAAACTGTTGCAAGTCATGCCAATTTAGCAGTTGAGTCATGCCAATTTTTTATGTGAATAGAGTCAAAGGGAGATTAAATAAACACCACAAACTATGGCCTACCTGCTTTGGTAGCCAAATTCTTTGCCAGCAGTAAACTAGCCCGATACCTTCTAACCTGGTTCTGCAATTGTCGCAACAAGCAGTTAACTGAGAAAGAGAACACATACGAAGAGAAGAATAAACTGATCACAGATCCACAATGTGATCAATCGAACAGTGACGAGAGCAGAAGAATCCCACCACCAACCTGATTTCCACCTTGTCTATGACATGGATACAGGCCAACAGGCTTATGAAGGTCGGCCCGACGGGCAGGTGAATCCAGGCAGGTTGACCCACCCACGCCTCTATTCCGAACCTAGATTTATAAAACAGTCGGCAAAGAAATAAAAGTTTGTGTGAAGTGAAGCTACCACCCATGAGCAAAACAGGCCTCAAAAATATACCATATCAAAAAAAAAAAAAAAAAAAAACTTCCATCACGAGAGCAGGCAAAGAAAAAACTGATTCCAATCATGTGTGGGCGAAAAGTGTTGCATTTCAAAAAGTTTGTGCAGTATGAGATGATGCCCAAGAGTCACACGACAAAATCTGTCTTGCTGCTCGTGGTCCCAGTTGGAAAAGCCGTGATTGCATCCTGCAAGTGGTGTGAGTGCAAAAAACACCAAGTGAAAAAAAGTGAACTCAGAGGCTTCGCTTCGCTCAGCCAAAAATAAAACTTTGAAGCAAATCAAGCAAATGACATTTTGTGAAGAGGTGTGGTCAACACAAATTGAAGCTCAAACGTTGGTCAAGGCCACAAACACAATCCAGCATGTATTTCACCACATTCAGCAAAAGTGCACTGGAGCTGGAAAAATTTTGTATGCATTTAAAGTGAAATCATCGCTAGATATGTTTGGTTTTTTGTGAAAAAATGGCCTCTAAATGTGAAGCTGAAACAAGCTGGGATAAAACCGGCTTCACCCTTCATCCATCCTGCTCGACATCTCTGCAATTCTAATGAAGCTATTTCTCGATTTGTGGCCAGTTGCAATGCAAACCATGCTCAATTATAAAGGAATTTCACCAATGTCCATCAGCTCCACATTTTTTTGCTTGTCCTCTGTTACATCTCTGTAACCTCAACGCACCAATTTTTCAGTTTGTTGCCAGCTCTTTCGGTCGAATAAGGAACGGTCCCGTGTCACCTTCGGTGGACAAATTTTGAGAAAAGGGCCACGTTAAGACACAGTCCGATGTGGCAATAGCTCAAAATATCTGGCTCAATTTCACCAGACACATCGGCTGAAATAATCCATCAAAAAAGTAGCCGCTCTTTTAAACATAGATCGCAATTTGTTTGAATTTGAACGCAAGAGCAGGAAGTCAAACACAATATTGTGATAAATTCAGCAAACTTCTTCTAAAAATCTGAAAAATGCTCGCCCCGAGCAAAATTCTTCCAAGACTCGTACAATAAGAAGCTAAAAGGAAAAGTAAGCCGAGACCAAAAATGTTAAAACTGCATCGAAATGTCAGTTTCAAAATGTCACACGAGCCAAGAATGTCTTTTCATTGAAAAAAACCCTCACCACTTGTACCACTCTTCAAAACGCCAAGAGTTCTTCAATTCGCTTACAAAGAATCATCTAAACAACTTCACATGAAAACAGGCTCAAGACACATGAAATAAAGTTGGGAAAAGGAAAGGACATGGTGAAAACAAATGGGGCTTTAAAACCTGAGGGGAGCAAAAGCAAAGGAATGGCGAACAATTAGAAAGAATAAACTTAATCTCCTATGGTGAAACACGTTTGAAATGGGCATCTGCCTGCACTGGAACAATCCAACACGCTGCATTATCTTCAGGCTAATTTCACAAAAAAATCTTGGGAAAATTCTGAGCGAATGAAGCTAATTGCGTTTTCAGACTATGTGCTCCGAATGATGCGTAATAAGATAATTAGACAGTTTCATAAAAGAAATCCAAAAAAAAAATCATTTCTGTTTAAAACTATGCGATGGTGCTGTCATCGGTGAAGCCATCCAATGATGTGCCCAGAAAATGGACAAAATGGCAAAAGATGTTTCCAAACATGTTCAGAAATTCGTGAGAAAAGAAACTGCTTACAACCAATTGATGCACAGTGTAACGTGCCAAACATGTCAACTTTTGCTAGGCCAAGCAACAAGCCAATAACAACAGATGCGAATGATTGCCCTGTCATTCAAAAGGGACATGATGTTCCATAGTGTTCAGTGCGGCATTTTGAATTCATTGAAAGTGAAATCTAAATTTGCTTCGTGTTTAGTATGTTTGACATCAGCCTAACAGCACTTTAAAAACATTGGAGGAAAATTAGAAAGAAGCTTCCGACTGGCTTGTTGGGTGTGGCTGCACTCCAACGGCTGAACCTCTATATGAAGGTCTCGTTGGTGAAAATCAAGGTGATGCAATCCTGGGTTTGACGTAGTTGTAAATCAGGTGATGCTTATACCAATTTTATCGACTTGTCATGAGAGATCCCACTCAATCAATGGAGGAGTGATGCTCTCAGCAGGTGTGGAAATGTCAAGTAGACGGAAACTTTGTCGGTGAAAAAACTGTCAGCATCATTCGGTCTAATAGTCAACAGTTCCAACACAAGTGGGTTACTCATGGCATTCAAACAAAAAAGCACCAGCTGTGGTGGTTACATGTTCTATCCCAATCAAAAGTGTTGAGGAACAGCAAATCATTTTCCTTTGAGGATCTGCTCTCAATGAAATCGCGAAACGCCAAGATGTGATGTCTTTCCCAAATTCCTCACAGTAAACACAAAACATGGAGATATCAGCACACGAGAACTAACCTCTCCGGACGCAATAGCCTCTCCGGGAACAAATAACTCGGGATAAATATTATCCAGATACCATTTAAAATTTTTACATTTCAATTTTGTTCGAATTTTCTTTCGATCACTAACATCTCCGTAATCACCCTGAAAATTTGAGAACAAGAAAATAACACAAATGAAAAAAAATCTGATTCAAGACCAAGGCTCGAAACGAAAGAGCATAAAGGGAGGGCTGCCAAAAGAATATGCTGGGCCGAGTCTATCCTTCATCCAAGACCCTGGAGAAAATGGCAATAAGATGTGAGAAAAATTTCCTCACTGAAAGTATAGAACTTCTTGTTCCCCAGCAAAGTTACAAATTTTCCCTTTTTCAAGGACATTTACCACTAAGATTTTCCCTTTTAGATGGAATGAAAATTTCGCTCGAAATTTTTTTTCCTTGAGCTTCTATTGTCAATTTCATGATTTTCATTGGCGATAAATGTGATGTGCTTTGACAGCAAACTGCATTGCGAAAGAGTGGCACAAAAAACTTCTCCACATGTAAACCATTCGTGGAGCTTTTGAAAGGAAGGACATATCTGGAAGGATATATCGCCGTGGACAAATTAAAGGGAGCTAAGTGTAAGAAACTTTCATTTCTACTCTTGCGATTTTCCATTTAAAACCCATTGTTGTTCGAGAATATTTTTCATTTTTCTGTTTTCACTTAGCTCCCTTTAATATGTCCAAGGCGATATCTGCAAGGGCAAGTGAGGTGAAACTTGCAACAGGTGAAAAGGAAATTTTTGTCATTCGGTCACCACAGCGTAAGGTCAGTTGTCATTCGCTTGAATCAGGACTGAAATTTGTTTCGTTTTTTCTCAAATCAGCCTCGTGTCAGAATAGGCATTCCATTTGCAGGAAAGATATCAATGGATCCATAAAGTCAAATCAACATGCTAACTGCGGACAACCTGTATCAACTGAAGCAGACAAACTTACCAAATCGTAACCTATCCTCTGATAGTAATATTTTGCATACTCATCCATCCACACTTCAGCCAGTCTAATTGAATTTCGCTTTAACACATTCACACCCGATCGCCACTTGTATGGCGAACGTTTTCGAAATATATGGCCCACATGAGAACAAGGCACTATTTCTAGTGTACCTCCACACATCCAAGTCTAAAATAGAAAAGCACAAGGCAAAATAAATGACTGACGTTTCAAAGAAAAAATTGACAATGTCAAGCAAAGGAGGCAGGCTTCGGTTAGTTTACAGCAAAAAAACTTTCCGCTTGCAAAGAACGCATACTCTTACAAAATTTCAATATCCCAGGCCAGGTTCTGATTTGGCAGCCATCGTGGCTCCGGCACAATATTCGTTGGTCTGAATGGCCAGTTTTCACACTTGTGTTCAGGTAAAAACGTCAAAATTGACATAAACAAGACAGTTTTGAAACGGGTGTCTCATCACAGCGTCCAGCACTTTACGGCAAGGAGAAAACTTTTCTGCATCTTAAAAAGCTGCCGAGCAAAATTGAAAAGAACATTTGAAACTGAAGATGACTTGCATTAACAGCATTTTTATACCAAAATCCAAATTTTTTTCAGGGTCTCAGCAAAACAATCTTGCCAATCAAGCGAATATTTTCTCGAAATTCCCACCAGAAGATACATGCATATGGATGAAGGATTTGGGACGAATCTGACACTGGCTGTTTTAATTGAACTTGAGATCAGTTTAATGTGATCTGAAAACAGACCTCCTTCACACAAATGTCAAATTTTTGCATAATTCTGAATCCATCATAAAGACAAATGACATTCGGTTGCTTGATACACTGCGAGGCAACACTACCTCAGAGTTGTGAGGTAAATTTATCCCATTGAATGAAATGGCAAAAATTTACCTCTAAACTCCGAGGCAGTGGATCATGCCACTGATCATGATTTTGCAAATCAATTTTTCACAGCTACAAAAATAGGGACAGAAGAGTAAAGTTCAAACAGGAGGTGCAAGTTTTTGGGAACGAACAGAAAATTAATGTGTTCATGGAAATGGGATTGTCTGAACTTACCTTGAACGACAGCTCCAAGTTTTCACCACCCCATATGTCAAATCCACTGTCGTATGTACCAAGCCTCTCGAAGAAGTTTTTGTCAATGCTAAAGAGACCACCAGCCATGGTTGGACTCCAAACTGCCTCAGCACTGTTCTTATGCCTCTTCTTCTCTCGTTCCGGTATGGAATGCCAATTGAACTAATTAAAACAAAACAAAACAAAAAACCAAATAAATTTCTATCATTGGACATCATAGATTGTAATGAGTACAATGGCATCATTACAGAAGCTCTTTCTGTGCTGTGAAAACTCTTGAGCGATACGTACTCAATTAATGTTCAATGCAATGGAAACAATAACGTAGCAAATGGGCCGCTCACAGTTTGCACACAAATCTGTTGTAAATATTGTAGATCTGTTTCGAACTTCTGCTTGAAAAAGGCCCACGTCTGCAAGTGCAAAAAGCCACCATTTCCAATATTTACGAACCATTAGCAGAACATTTTCTATGTTATTGTCAACTGCCTAAATTTTTCCTCAGTTGTAAATACGCAAATTTGGGAGAAGTCTCGCTTAAGAACCTTCTTCAAGTTGAGAGTCCTATAACAAGGCTCCAGGTAATGAACACTCGGGGAACATTGCAGCCTGAGAAATACACAGATTTTCCAACACAACTGGGGATTTCACATTTTGGATGAGGTAGGGAAATTCTGAGATAGCACTAAGAGAGAAATTCTGAGGTAGCACTAAGATTATCATTTACAAACTATTCAGAAGGATGTGTAGTTCTCCGATCAAATAATGATCAAATCAGAGAAGGATGGTGATGTTGCATTGTTTCTTGTTTCGTAAAGTAAACAAGACACATTCGATTTTTTCTCCTCTCACAAGGTGTCCAACTGCACATGGTACAATTTCTGAGCAAGCAATATATATGATGCACAGCAAAAAATAGAGTATTAAAAAGAATTCAGAGAATTAAATTGCTGCATAATCGATCGAATGAAGTCGTACCTGCGACTTGTAAAGCCCAGTCAGAATGTACAGATTTTTTGCATCAGAATTTTTAGATCATCTGTTCCAACAGATTGTCAACACCAACAATGTGCAAATGGAGAACAATGGAGCATTGACCATTGTCTACTGTTGCAACTGTAAATCTGTCCATGACAGACGATCTAAAAAGTCTAATGCAAAAATCTGTCCATTCTGACGCAACTCAATGTGCAAATAGCAATCAGACAAGGGACAGGACCGAAAAATGACCTTTCAGGAGATTTCGAAATCTGCACAACCACAACTTTCCAGTCATCAGATCTTTGTTGCTCGTCTTGCCTGAGATTTTAGACTTTCACAAAGGAGGCATTTGTTGGATGACATCGGTCCAACCATTTGCCCCCTACCAAAACATACCAGTTTTGAATGTGGCTCAAATACAATTTTTTGTTTTGTTGCAGTGATTTGTCAAAATTGGTCTGCCATGGCGAGTATAAAAACATCGAGAAAAATGTGACAGAATTAAGGGGGGGGGGTAGGGGTCAAAAATGAAAATAACATGATTTTTGGACTTCATGCTTTTTGATGTCACCAAATGGCCCATTTCATGCTGATTCCAATGATATAATTGCCATTACTGTAGCTCTATTGGTTGGCAAGCTATCGCGATACCTGTGCGACACTATTTTCGTGCAACAATGTAGTTTGCATATATTCGTACTTCGAAAAATCCACAGTATTCAAAGCACGTTTTTACCGCTTTCACTTTGACATTTTTCGAACTTTCGCATGCTTTTTCTCAGCCACCAGAAGTGCTAGAGAGGTAAAATTTGGCACATGGACGAAAAAAGTATGCCCTTTTGGGTGATGTTTTGGGCCATTATCAGGAAAAAGGTCTATCACTTGTGCCGCAAATGAGGAATATGAAGGAATGTTACATGTTTTTGAGAAAAAACTTCAAAAAGCAGCTCTATCACCCAAAAATTCATTGCTTTTGTGACATTTTCGTCCAAACCAGATCAAAAATTCTCTACCGGTTCTCCTATAATCATGCGCTAAAGTTAGGACACCAAATTGTGACCTTTGATCCCATAACTCAGAAATGACTTGACCTAATGAGGTGAAATTTCGTGTGAGTGACCCTCCATATGAGCCCTAACAGTGTGCCAAATTTGCACAAAATCGGATCATAAACACGAAGTTGGCATTTTGACCCCTACCCCCCCCCCCCCCCCCCCCTTAAGGATAACCAGTTCAAAGTGATTCGACGATTTTCATGTGCCCAGATGGGCAAACACAAATACAGCCAAAGGCAATCAGTATAATTCACACAAAGATCGACATGTTGAAAACAAATGTCAAAAGAAAGTAGAGTGGTGACAGAATTAATTCACTCATAACATCGATATAAAATTGCGATTGTTGGGATTGTAGCAAAATCTCAACTCTGCAGATAAGGATCCTCTTTCAAGAGTTTGCAAACTGACACTTTCATTGACCTTTGTTTCAATCTGGTACTTTTATTTCAACTGCTCGCAGATGAATACAATGAAAGAAAAGAGCATCGGAAGCCAAAGTTAAATGGAAAAACATGCGTAATACTGTTATCACCATGGAAGAGAAGAGAAATAGCAAATTGTATAATGAAATTTTAATGCGGTGGACCTAATCCACAGCATTCTGCTTCTACAATAAACAATGGTGATATCACTCAGGCCGAGGATTCTTCAGCAGCACAGGTGGTCGGTGGTGCTGGTGGATACTTATTGGATAACACAATTGAGGTTATTTCTAAGGCGTTGGCGAGGCAGCAGTGCCGCACCCATCAGTAAAATAATGGCATCCAACCACTGTTGCAGCTGAAGAAATATCAGCTTTTGGTGGTGTTGGCACATGACCGATACCAAATTCAGGAAGACACAGCCAGACAGAAGCCATTTTCCCTGACTTTTCCAGGTTTTCCAGACAGAAATTCGAAAAATTCCAGACATTTTGGCCAATTTTGGGTTCTCATTGCCATCTCTCAGCACATTTAGCCAGAATAAATTGTTTGAAAAAACCTGGAAAAACACAGCCTACAACTTGGCTTTACGAGAATGTCTATTTGATGTGCCTCAAGTGTGGCCTACCAATTCAAAGAAGAAAAGAAGATGAAGAAATCTGGTCAAGCCCCATTCTGAAGTCACAGAGACTTTACTTTCAAGAGAAAGAGAAATTTCCAAAAAGTATCCGACTTTGCAGAGAACTTTCACAAATTCTTTGACTTTTCCACAACGGCAAAATTCCCCAACAATTCCAGGTCTGCAGACACTCTGAAATCATATGTATACTGGTCCATGCAGGCCCCACCCAGTTTCAAGCAAATAATAAACAGCCTTAATCTTTAAGGGGGGGCTCACGCTGGAAAAGTTGAAAAAAAAACAAAAATTCTCATTTTACCAAATGCTTTTTCCCAAGATACTTTGGTCTTTTCTGAGCATTTTGGTCCAAAAATGAGCAAAATCCGTTGAGAAATGGCTTCACAAGAGCAAATTTATTTGTGCGATGCAAATTCGTTCCCTGTTTATTCAGCATTTACCAAAAAATAGACTGTTCGAAAACCCTGTTTTTCTCGCATTTTGATTTCCGGTGCAAAAACAGACTTTCGAACTGCATATTTCAGCTATTTTTGCATGTAGAAAGGTAAAATTTTGCACACCTATGTAAAAAAGCATGCCAAATTGATTGTTGGAGCCAGAATTTGTAAATTTTGACTGTTTGAGAGAATTTTTTACTAACAAGTAAAAATAGTGCATTTTTTCTATCGCGAGCGCTCATAACTTCAGTATTTCTCAATCAGACAGCCAGAAAATGAGAAATCTGGTTCCAACAATCAATTTTTATGCTTTTTTACTTGTATTTGGCGCTAACCAGGATTTGGTAAGTTATTCACAAGGGAGCAACAGCATCGCAAAATTACGCTACTATTTTCCAATTGAAATGGCAATAACTCAGAAACCAGTTGAAGGAGGGGGGTGAAATTTTGCAGGGAAACTACCATCATAAGGTCCTACATGCATACCAAAAATCATCAACATTGGTTAATAAACGTCAAGGTTAGGTGCGGAGGGTGAGCCCCCCCCTTAAGGATACAATCTATTTCAATTGAACAAGTCATGGATTGGTGAGCCAAATTCTCCAGATTTCTGCAAAGCAGGGGTGAAATCAAATTCAAAAAAAATTAAGGAGTGGAACCATCACCTCAAAGAGCATGGGTTCCTCCGAAAATGGGAGATTATTGACCTAAATGGGAGATTGGGAGACCTCTTCTTACCTCACCTACCTAACCTCTTCTAACCAAACTATCACTGTTGCGCAATAACATGTAGTCAGTAGATAAAATGATGATGGTTACAAGATTGAAATTTATCAATCAAAGAATGTCGTGCCGATGAAAACCTGGAGATTATGGTCAAAAGTTACTTCTCTCTAAAAAAAAGAACTTCACAATAGCAAAATGAAAAATCGCCTACAAATCCTATATAAAAAGAAAAAAATGACGCTTTCAAGTTTCAATATACGACCTCTCCAATAAAGGCACCTTTTGAAAAAACAATAACGAATTGCATTAATCTGGTCATATCATCATCACCAGAATGATTAGATAAACTACCTGCAAATTCCACTCAAATCCACCAACTGTATTTCCTGAACTTTGCTGGTATTCGAAAGTGTCGTCTGATATCACATCGATAACAGGACAAACAACGGTTGTTGAATTTCTAGCTATCCTGTCCAACATTGGCTCCAACCATCCTGGCAAGCAATTCAATTAGTTAACAATTTCAAGCTCAGTGTAAATTTTTTATCAAACTCTTACAGCTGAATTTACTGCCTTTGTGCATAGGTAACATCAAAGGAAGAGCCTCTGGTCAAATTGCCCCGCAAGTCTCTCAGGTCAACACCCATTTGTAGATGGAGCTTTTGCCCGTATTTAGACTCAACTGCTGATATGGAGAAGCATTCGCTTTAAAATCGGACAAGGAAGCGCTTAAGTCCATCTCTGGCAATCGAGTGACTTTTGTTGATATGGTCAAAAACATATTTGACAAGATTCCAAGAAGTGCGTTTTTGCTGTTACTAATACCAGACATTGCAGGCTCACACATCCACTGACAGTCAAAGCTGCTGAATCTGAGAATTGATGATGGCTTGAACAATGGCTGCAAATTATTATAACAGTATGGTAGCATCATTCCAGCCAAATGATGTGAAGATGCAGCAATTCTACACAGCCGTTAGATGGGTACAACCACCACACAACTGTATCAAAATTGCGCACTCTCAGAGCTGACTGTCTGCTCAGAAACATGGGTTTTACCAAATAATTTAGGTGACTGGATTCCAAAATTATTTTGAGAGGGGTAAAAACTTATGAGAATGCCTGCAGATTTGTAGAGGTCACCTATATCAATGTGGCATGGCAAACACTCTTAGTTCAGAATTTTGTTGAGACATGGCAGTTTCTGGTCGGGTGAAGAGAGAAATTGACATGGTGATCAAGTTAGGCAAGTTGGAATACCATTCCAAGTAAAAAAAATTCAAGGCAGAAATTGCAGTGTCAAAATCTTGCTCACAGGCGAGACTGTTGCAAAATTTCAGTGCGTTGCTAAAAAGCATTGGGGTCTCTATTTATTGTTTTGTCTTTTGCAGACGCGAATGCATAGTCTGCTAGACAAAATGTTATTTTTATTTGTTATGGATGCCTGTCAGGGAAAGAAACATTCTCATACAAAGTGCGGATGACGTGTGACCACATTGTGTTATCACATGGCATGATACCACGTTGTGTTATCACCATCCCCCATTGTTGGTGAACTTGATAGCAACGAATGACTTCTGCTGAGATTTTCCCATCTTTATTTCCAGTTGCCCCAGTTGCTGCACTGAATGCACTTTCAAAAATAGCAGCACTGCATGATATGTTCCCCTCTCAAAAGGGAACAAAATAATGTTTGGAGAGTTGGGCCGATCTCAAACAATGATGTCGTTTCAGTTGAGCCCAGCTCAAAGGGACCCCAAAGAAATAAAGGAGCAATAAAGTCCAGGAGGCAGCAGAACGGAAGCAGCACAATCACAAGGAGATTCTATGCAGATGAATATGGTGCGTACTGCATTTTGATTGTTTTATGTGACTAAGGTGCTTTATTTATCAGAAACAGACCAGAAGCTTGAAGAGAGAGCAGCAGGTGAATGTGCTGACAAGACACCACAAAAGAAAGGTGTGCAAGCAAAGAGATATGTGTAACACAGACAATGCCATGATAAAAAGCAAGAACAGCCTAACGTGAGATGTGGAAATAGCCGAAAGATGGTAAATGACAATTGAACCACAAAGCCAGAAATAATGCCACTTCACGATGAGAAAAAGAGTAAACAGTTACATCAGGTGCACAACACACCAACTCAACCACATATCCCATTATTTCCACAGTTTTCAACCAATTATTGTCCCAGGGAATGTCAATGCCCATTCTTAAGAGAGATCATTTGGACCATTTCTGACTGCTTGCAATGGCTGCGAAAGTTGTTACTTGTTGAGTCTTTTTCCATGGTACAAGAGCTAAGATACAGCCTATCGTGTTAATTTCTTCACTGCACTGAACAGTGCTCTTTTCACATCCATTGAGAATAAAAACCATCATTCGGAAAGGAATCACATAAAGACATACAATCAAACCATAGTGAGGAAACCAACAAAAAACAGACCTGAGGACATTATTTGTACCATAGAGAAAGGTCATGATAATTGCAAATGCACTGCAGTCAAGTGATCCCATAACAGACTTGGCAACCAGTGACTTCATCCATGCGAAGAAGAAATGGTCACAATAAGACAGGCTTACAGGTTTGTAAATGGTCTTACACTATCTTGCTATTAACATGAGATCACAACTTGCTTGTAACGACTTCGATAAGCATACTTATGGCACTGCGCTGTCCCAGCAGCTTTGGAATAACACTGTGCCACAAGCTTAGCCAAAAGCTGTTGTGCCACAAGCTTGCTCTGCAGATGATGCTGACATCTTTGCCAATGATTCGATGTGGTTAATTTGAAGTTAAACACCATCCATAACCCACAAATTTGTTTATGCCCGCTCAAAACTCATTCAACAAGAAGGGTTGGGACTTGTGTTTTTTCGTAAGCATGTATCCAGAATTACAGAAGTTTTAGAGTTCAGAAATATGTTACAACGTTCCGTCGAAGATTAACCAAAATCACTTTTCTAAAAAAACAGTTATCAAATTATTCGTACATGATTTTAAGGGGGGGGGGTACCTTTGCGGACGAACTTTTTTGTTTCTTATCCGAATTTGCAGAAATTTTGGGGGTTTATTAAACATAATAAGAGTATGTTCAGTGCAAAATTTCAGCCTTGTATCTCTCGTAGTTTTCTGGCAGCAGGTAAATTAGTAGCGGAAATAGGCAAAACTTTTTGAAGTGAGATCTCAGAAACTGCGCATGCTGGAAAGGTGAAAATTGGTGTACATATGTAAAAAAGTGTCAAAATCCGGCTGATGAAGCCGGAATTTCAATTTAGGCCCTGGTTTAGTCATAATCTGCAATTTAAGTCAATGCGCGGTAAATTTTGTCGTTTTGCGAGTCATTTTTCGCATAAACATGGTCATAAAAATTTTTCCAGTAAGAAAATCAAAATTCCGGCTTCATCAGCCGGATTTTCAGACTTTTTTACATAAGTACACCAATTTTCACCTTTCTAGCATGCACAGTTCCTGAGATCTCACTTCAAAAAGTTTTTCGATTGCAAGAAAATGCAAACGCGAGAAAACGCGATTGAAGTTTTGCATAAAATAAAGTAAGATTTGCATTTCGTAATGGTTTTTCGGTGGTCATAACTTCATTGCGGCGAGTAGGATAAGGTTGAAAATTGGCATACCTATGTAAAAAATTGTGTAGAATCGGCTGGCAATCTCAGAAAATTCATTTTTTGCCTAGTTTGGCAGATAATTGGGTGAAAATATTGCAAAAATGCACTCAGCGCTAGGTACATATGACTTGTAAAAGTGACCTCGGAAAATGTGATGCTGTTCAAAAACTACTTGAGATAGAGTCAAATGGTTTGAAAATTCTGAAAGAAGAGATTTCAGCCTTTAAGATAGGTACAAAAAACAAAATCGAACAACAGAATAAACAGTGTTCTTTTTATGTTGTTACAAAAAATGGATATGATGACATTCAAATTCAGAGTTCAAGCAGAAGAACTTCCTTCGCAAGTTGTACCATCATGAACATCCCAGCGATGGCCGACGGAACAGCCATGCTTTTGAAGTTCCATATCAAAACATTTTAATGACCATGTCCGACCATTAGCAGCCAAATGCCTTGATCTGCCACAAAGACTTGATTCCAACAATCAGCCTGTCCTGCTCAAAAGGAATAAAACTCTGAGAAGGGTAGTAAAATGAGTTTGGTAGCAAGAAAGGATCAGTCATTCATTACCTGTAAATTCCAGTCGAACCCTCCAACGTTGACCCCACCAGAATCCCTGTAATTGAACTTCAGCGTGTCATCGTCAATTACATCGATGACTGGACAGACGACGGTGGTAGAGTTACGGGCTATCCGATCAAGTAATGGCTCCAACCAACCTGCGTTGAGAAAGAATGCGGGAAAACATGCAAGACAAGTGCACTGTCAGTTGATGGGGCATATCTGATGAAAGTGAAAATTGTTTTTTGTAAACAATTTCTCCAAACTTTTTATGATTTGAAAGGGATCTAAGAAGAGGACTTTCCCACCAAACTCCCACCATAAAATTTGAGCCCGAGAGGCCTAAGAGCCATAAAATGTATAGGTTAAACTCCTCCATTTTTAGCCACAGAGGTCAAATTTTGCATGCATGTTAGAAATCTTGGGGCCAGCTTTTTCCCATCCAATTTTTGGTTTGGAGTTTGCCCAATAGAAAATCGTTTGGCTTAAAAAGTCCTTGATGCCATGTCACAAGTAATGAAATTAACAAAACAAAAAATGTCAGCAGCAAAAGGAAAGTCAAGAAAAACATACAAATGCAAAATTTCACCCCTGCAGCTCAAAGAAATGACTGAGCAAAAACTTTTTTAAAGCCAAAAAATATATGCGGAATCCAATGTGCAGAAAACCTGAAAATGAAAAAAAAACTTCAGGCAAAAAATTGCACATGAATCCTGAACTCCAAAATGCGACTACTCGGAAACCTTGACCTGAAGTACCAATTTTTTGTCAAATTCCTCAGCACAAGTGGAACATTAAGGAAAAGGCAAAATCTGATTTTTTGCTGTTAAAATCACTTTTACCGGATATGCCCCTTTTGGATAGCCATTCCAGCTGTTGGATCAGAAATGACAAGTGGAAGGTTTGCTTGCGATGATAGACCAACCAAAATCTAAGAGATTGAGGCACAGAAGACCCAAAGGATGAATGGCATTTTTTGGAAAAAACATCAACAAACTTAATGGTTTTTTTGTGCTGCAGAAGGCATGATGAGAAGGTAGGAAGATGCTTAAACTTCAGACTCTGTGGCAGAAGTTTTTTAGCACCTTCCGACCTTCCCATCAACAGACTAATGTGATGTTGGCTAATTGACTGACTTTTGTTGAGGCATGGGCCAATCATTAGACAGCGTACAATTTTGAATCTTTAATTTTTTTGAAGATTTTACAGCAGTTTTTGATGAATCATATTCGAAATTGCTAATAACCAGCAAATAAAGTGTACCTATTTGGATGGATCGGAGGACTGGGATAGACCGGACTAGAAAGATGTGGCCTGAGGTAGAATGAACAAAGGCGAGTTTTGGAGGAAGTTTTTGCAAGGCAGGCAGGTTGTTGTCCTAACCCATCCTATCCTAACCTTACCCACAGAAATTGAAAAAATCTGCCTCAAAAATGGAAAAGTTCTACCTTAGTCCAGTTGTGCCTCAGTCATTCTATCCCCATCACCGGAATCATTTGGATGATGTAAGATTGGATGCTGCAACATTAACCAAAACAGCAAAAATGAAAGGGCTGTGCTGGTGCTGTAGACTTTTGCCACAATTAAACGAAAAGATGACTGCAAAAGACAAAACAAAGTCGACTTTCGTCATCCTAGTAAGACAAAATGTTCCGTTCCCAGGTCGGTTGACCTGTAATACAGGATGTCCTGTAAGCAGTTTGCAAAACCTTGCGGGCGGCTTCCTGAGGCAATTTTAAGATGAAAATGCAGAATAACTTTTTGCCCTCCAATGACTTCTGGGGGCACTCCCAGAAAAACGGGACCACCCACTTTCGACGACATTTTGAAGACACAAAAATGTTCTGTGAACCAAATTGTAAAGCAATGAAAATAACATAAAAGCATGACGAAGTGACTGCACACATAGCGCATCGGACTGCAACTCGGTGCATTTTGTCATTTTCATTGTTTCACAAATTGGTTTACAGTATAACTTTGGTGTTTTCAAAATGCAGGCGAATTTTGCAGTGTTTTCGCTTCTGACATTCCAGTGTTTTTTTTTTTTTTTTTGAGTACCTTCAGAAGTCATCAGAGGTAAAGGCCATTCTACATTGGAATTGCCTCGGGAAGCTGCACACGAAGTTTGGCAAAATACTTACGGGACCCTGTATGTGTGGCAAAGCTGCACTGCACCAGCGACAATCCATTTCAGCCATCCAAAACTGACAACCCATTTCAGCCATTTCCAAAACTGACAACCCATTTCAGCCATTTCCAAAACTGACAACCCATTTCAGCCATTTCCAAAACTGACAACCCATTTCAGCCATTTCCAAAACTGACAACCCATTTCAGCCATTTCCAAAACTGACAACCCATTTCAGCCATTTCCAAAACTGACAACCCATTTCAGCCATTTCCAAAACTGACAACCCATTTCAGCCATTTCCAAAACTGACAACCCATTTCAGCCATTTCCAAAACTGACAACCCATTTCAGCCTTTCCAAAACTGACAACCCATTTCAGCCATTTCCAAAACTGACAACCCATTTCAGCCATTTCCAAAACTGACAACCCATTTCAGCCATTTCCAAAACTGACAACCCATTTCAGCCATTTCCAAAACTATCAACAATTTGAGAAGAATAGAATTCCACACCTGCATCGTGCTTCATTCTATCCACAACACTGCTTCATAACTCGTATCTTGGAATTCCCTTGAAAACACTTGGAAGTGTCAACGTAGTACGATCATAATTTTTTAACAAAGCATGTTAGGCAGTGCAAAAAAAATCGCACAATAGATCCATAGTTGAGGTTCCTCCATAGTTTGATAACCGAATAGAATTGGCCATGCAAATGCAAGCCGTTAGAGGCTCATTAGTTGCTGACCATCAGCACTTTGCCAGCTTGCGACCCACTTGATTTTTTACTATATTCCATGTCTTGTAAAAATGATTCAACAACATTGCATAGAGCAAAAATAGAAACATGCCAAGACTTCAGAAAACAAGACAAATCAGAAGATAAGTCCCACCACCTGCCACAGTCATGTGCGGCGTTGCAGGTGGGTAATGGAAATGACAAAATGGAAGAGAAGTCAGTGGGGAGTCTACCAACACGTGCATGTTCCCTGCCATTTGTCTTCGAAGAATTGAGATTTAATTCGGCATCATATGAAATAAATGCCACAGCAGGCGTTAGATCACGCTGCCCACCAGAAAGATGGGGAGAGAGATGATGCACAATGCATCTTAAATCATGCTGGACCACTTGGAAGAAAATGATTCCATCACATAAACGTGCACTATGAAAGTAAAATTGTTATCATGTCGGTAAGAATGAAGGCTAATGAAAAGGAAAGAAAACCAGGTACCGAAACCAACAAATAATACTGTTTGCATGACATTAGCGATATCGAGTTGAAGTGCCAGTATAGGCCCTAAGTAACCTAAATCAGAATTTGTTAGTAATGTTTAAATCAGGTACATTACTCACATACGAGGCACATAATCACTCGTAGGTGCATAATCAAATTTTACAACAATGCAATTTTTACGAAAATTTCAGTCGTAGATGCAAAGTTACCTACTTTAACCATCGTTGCAATGTGACACTATTATTTTGACTCTTGTTATGGAAGCAACACTAAATTGGGGAAAAACACAAGCATGAGTAATTGGCCATACAAAATTACTCATTCAACTGTCAGTTTGACAAAGGTGTTGTTCCCATGCGTTTTCCTGAGTTAAGTAAAGGCTTCGCGGCAATTTTTTTAGATTTTTTTTTTTTATTTTTTTGAAATTTTGCAGGTGGAAAGAGCATATTCGTAAAAATGAAAGAGATTGACACAATTTGTTGAAGTGTTAATTTGCACACCTTACACCGGAATTACAGGCAAAAATAGGTGCGAAAATATTCTCCGTTTGGAATCAACATTTGAAATTAAAATCCTGATTGGATAGATTAACAAAGAGACTGGAGGGAGCAAGTTGGCAACAGCAGTGTCCAAGCATGGCCACTTCTATGATCCAGGATAATTGAAAGCAAAAAATAGGATTTTAAAATGTCTTGCACATTGCAAAGCAAGCAAAAATTTATTCAAGCCAACAAGCAGGCAAGGCCATTAAAAACTTCCAAGGGGGTTATCGTTCGGCAAGCATCATTGTAATTTTGATAGGCTTCACAATAATGGGGAAAAGCATAAGCTGAACAGTGTGCAAAATTCTGTAGTTGGGCCATCTGCCCACTCTCTCAACATTCAAATGAAGCAAATAGGAAATGGGCACGATGCGAATAACTGTTAAAATACAGATTTGTAATCTGATGCTTTGGAAAAATCTCGTCAAAATCTCGAATTTCATTGCTTCAATTGATGAGAATGGTTGTTTTAGCAAAATATTATTGGCCAGTGATAGAAATGCATTTGGACTTAACTTACTGCGATAACAGGACATGAATTTAAATAACATTCAAAGCAAAGGGAAACAGATGCAAGATGGATTCATGTTAATTTTTTACCACCCACTCCAAGATTAAATCATCATTCACTCTTGAGTCTAAACATGACTAAAAACTGACCAAAACACAAGTGGGACATTGAAATTGACACCTATCAGGAAGCGAGATGGCAAGCTAATCACAAATGCAAATCTACCATGACCTGCAAAGAAATTGCAAATCAAGACGGCAGAAATGTCAATAAAACATGATGATGTCTTGAATGGTGTTTTGGCATGGGTTTTGCAAACTCACAGAAAAAAAAATTAATTTTATAGGCCTAGTTATTTTATTGGAATTTCATGCTTCACCTCATCTGAACGAGTACAGGTTTGAATAGGACAGCCGTGAATGCCTGCAAGCAATAGGTCTGCTAAAAGCCTTTTGCCATCACACGGTCTTCAGATGATCAAAGCGTGGAGACAGAAATTGCTTTTGACAGTGCCAGATAATGAAGTGTTGGCCTGCTAATTTTCTTAAGCTGCCCATCAACAGCAGCTATCCAATAATTATCCAAAATAGCCAATTCATAAGCATTGCCACAGTCAAGACATGAGACATTTCGCTGAGACGAAAAGAGTGACCATATAATTTACTCTCTGCAAGTCAGAGGAGAGGGGGAATTGGTAGTGTAAACTTTTCCGGTACAGTAGCCACCATCACATGGACTAGAAAGGACTTCTCTCAAAACAGGGCTAAGAAAGTCAGACAGAACCTTTGGAAGCTGGGTTGTAGAAATGTTTATCTGCCTCTTCAGCCAAAAGTTTTAGACACTGACCTCAAAAAGCATCCTGGGCTGAATGAAATAAGCAACAAAATGATGATAAAAAAGGCAGCAAAGGTGAAAAAGAAAACATGTGCTTAGTTCAATTTACGAATACAGATCAACAATAGAAATTTGGACACCTGTTCTGGGAGTCGCAAACTTCAAATGCTGATTTTCCAATGATCTCCTGAGAATCACACCACAGCCACACCATGGTAAGAAAGCCCAGAAATTTCCAAGGAACAGACCAAATATGTGATGCCGGAGCATTGGATATCACAATGTGCAATGATTGGAAATAAGAATGCAAACACAAGGTATCAATAAATGACAAAACTACAGGTTGGAGATTAACGGAAGGTTCAAATTCAACAGAAACGAAAATGCAGTGTTGCAAAACTGCAGAACTGCAAATAAGATGTCAAATTACGAGTACACCATATCACCACAACTGAATTGAGAAAGGCGCATTGAGAAAAATATTGTTTGCAACCGACTGGCAATATCCATCAAAGATAATGGTTAAATAAATCACCAATCTTAACTAAATTCCCCAAACCAATCATGTCACAAGCTCATTCATTTTGCAATACCTAGCCTAGCTATCAAATGATAAAATGCTTTTGAATTCAAATAATTCCCAAACGCAGCAGAACAGTTTTCACTGTTCCCACCACCATCCAGAGAAATTGATTCAAAAGCATGGCACAGTGACAATATTGTACAGCTGGAAACATCCATGGGATGCAGAAACTTCGACTGGGATTTCATAAGAAGGATCCAGCACACACAAATTTCCCATTCTTAACTTCTGCCTTCATCTCGACAGCAGCGCAGGGTATTCTCAAGAGACAGAATTCGCACCTTTGACCACATCAACCATCTCCATAATGCCCAAAGTCCATTGAGCCTACCTTCATGTCCACTTTTGAGCAAGAGCAATAACTTGACCAGTTCAGCAATTCTGCGATCATGTTGAATAAAAAAGTCTCAGCTGAAAAAGCACATACCCAACAAGTCAAGAGGCGAAGAAGAAACGATTAGAAGAACTCACAAAGACAGATTAACTAACAGAAAAAAGTGAATTGTAAAGCAACAAGAAGAAGGCTACACAAACATGCAAACATAAATGACAGAACGGAAACAACATAACACGGTGAAGGCAAACACCAGAAGACATGCGAAAGATGAGTAGCAAAACAAATGCTACAAAACGAGCGGCAAAACATTCGCAAGACAGCAAGCTTTTTGAAGGAACATGACCAGCAACCAAAGTGACAAATGCACCCACGCATTGCAGGATCACGCAAGGAGCTTTCAGAATTGAAGGTGGACCCGACGATGGCAAATGGAAATTGTACATTTTGGTCTGTTGAGCAATAAAAATTTGCAAGAAAAGGCTGAATGTTTAGGGACGGCTGGAAATGTTGCTCCCATGAAGATTTTGGTTTGTGTGAGCAAAAAATGGTCACACGATACTCAGGTGCAATGCAGTCACCAGTGGAAGGTTAAAAAATATTGCCAAAATCTGCAGTTCCATGGAGGTAGGCATTTGAGTGCTCAGGAAGAAGAAAAGGATTGATGTCAAAAACACTTTCCTTGGCAATGGTTGCTACTCGAACATGCTGCCACCCCTCATAAACCTCACTAGCCCCCTTGGTCTCAAAGATGCAAACGGAAAATAACGATCCTCAAAGAGGATGGCACAAATCAGCCAATTCTAAAGGCACAAATTGTTCTCAATTCTAAAGGTACAATTCTAAAAAAGGCACAACTTCTTCTTTTGCAACTCGTGGTCAACTTTTTGATGTTGCTAAGCTTCAAGCAGCCTTGAAAGCATTCTCAGATTACATCTTCAAGGCAAATATCGAGATTTGTGAATAGATTTTTGCATAATGTTTTACAGGAGAACAGGCCTGAGCAATGAATGGGAAGCATAGCAGACAGACAACAACAAACTAACCGACAGCACATTCGCAGTGTGAATCCAGATATGTGATAACATCGGCAGTGACATACTTAGCACCCAGTAGTCTTGCACGTATGAGGCCAACCCTTTTTGGACTTCGGATAACCCTGACCTTCTTGTACTGTTGCATGTAATCATCCAACTGCTGCTTCAAATGAGCTGCATGTTAGGAAAAAGATAGAACATACATTGGTTATAAACCGAATTCCGTTTGAAAATATGCGAGCTGGAGGAGACCAGGGTCTGAAGAGAGAAAGCTGCGGAGCTCTGCTTCATTCGCACTTCATTCTGTTGAATGAGAGCAAATTGCTTGCTTGCTAACTGGGGATTTATCTTGAAGCTTTTCTTGTGGCAATCTTGGAGCTCTGTTCATGGCGAGCGCTGGGATTGCTTTCGGCATTGTCTTCTTCATGGCCATGACTGCAATTTGGAAACTGTAATGCGAGCGAGCATTTTGGCATCAAACAAGAACTTTGGCATCAAGTTCCTTGACTTTCTCCTCTGCGGGCCCTGTTGGAACCATGGGAAAATGATGTGCATCTCAAAATTCAATTTCTGTGTGAAAAAAACTTAAGTAAAAATGTTTCATTTCCATTGTTATTGCTGTGAAGCATATATCAAAATTCGGAATTGGCCATAAATCCCTGCATTTGCAGAGAGACTGGTGTGCATGGCTGTAGAAATGCATCCAAGCACACTCGAGGACACTGGAGAAAATTGCATCCTCATCACAACTGTTTTCACCACTAGCCATTCGACTCATAATGCAGTCACTGATCAAAAATAAGCATACATGATCAGTTTTTCTGGCTTCTATGAGCACACTGCGATTCTTATAGAGAATCGCACAATTTCCCATCAGTCGGCCCTGATGTTTAGTGATAAGTATCTTTGACAAGTCCGTATTTTGTTGGTAGTTCACACTTTTGATACTGTTGAAAAATATTTTCTGTAAATTTGTCTGACAATTTATACACTGTTGAAATTATTGACACTGTGGTGTGGTACCAGTAAAACTTTGGACAAAACCTTTGGAAGAACAACTTTGAAATCAAAGTTTTGGGTGATTTTCCCCGAATCCTGTGAATCACTCTCACAAGTATCTTCAATTGTTGATAGAGGAGGTGGAAAACTAAACCCTGCAGCAAAAGAGGTCTGAATTCTGAACTCGTCTCAAACCAGTGAATTTGTCAGTGGGAGATGAGACCAATCTGGCAATAAGGTTTTTGCCTGCTTGGATTCGGCACCTTGTGTCAACAATGAAACAGCAAGATGAAGATAGGCATCCCAGAGCACAAGAAGGTGCTGGCAGTTATTGTCACAAAAGTGAAAAATGGAGTTCAGGAGGAATTGATAGCATTTTATGAACATCTCGCTGCAGACATCGCTGTAGACTGAATAAATAGGCTCAAGCAAGATAATCCCCACTGAAACTGCCAAATTAATGCGTCATTAATGTCGAAAAAAAATGTGGAAATTGAAGGAGTGAAGGAGTATCATTGGCTAACCCAAAGTTGGAATTTGAGGACACTCTGACTTAAAGACTTCTCGGCCAAATATTCAACAGTAAGCTGCTCATACAGCACCTGAACACTGCTTCTCCAACTTTTTGGGGAAGCCAAATAAGATGTTCCTTCACTTTTAATCGAGGCTGTAATCAGAGTCTTCAGACCTTACCCATGTCGGAAAAGTCGTCCACTAAAATAACTTCCTTTAGAAGGTGATCGGGAGATCTCTCCATAACAGAATGAACAGTCCTGAGCAGAACTGACCAGGCTTCGTTATGGAAACATATCACAACTGCAGTCTGTGGAAGTTTCTCCAAGAAGCGACCATCCTCCTTGCACCTGAAATTCATCAAGAGAAAAAGAAGTTGTCAAACGAATGCACCACATCAAAAAGTTCATGCGAACTGTCCTCGACATTTGGTGGGACTGTTCCCGAGTGACACAGATAACGTCAAATCTAGCAATCAAAAAGTTCATACGAAATGTCCAAGACAATTCTTGGTGGGACTGTTCCCGAGTGTCACAGATGACGTCAAACCAGCAATGATTGATGATGTCAAACAAGCAAATAAAAAGTTCATGCGAAGTGTCCTCCACAACTCAATTGATGGGACTCTACCCGACTGTCACGGATGACATCAAGCCAGCAATCAAAAAAGTTCATGCAAACTGTCCTCGACAAATGGTGGAACTGTCTCTGAGTGTCACAGATGATGTCAAACCAGCAAGAAAAAAAGTTCATGCGAACGGTCCTCGACAAATGGTGGAACTGTCTCTGAGCGTCACAGATGATGTCAAGCCAGCAATCAAAAACGTTCATGCAAACTGTCCTCGACAAATGGTGGAACTGTCTCTGAGTGTCACAGATGATGTCAAACCAGCAATTAAAAAGTTCATGCAAACTGTCCTCGACAAATGGTGGAACTGTCTCTGAGTGTCACAGATGATGTCAAACCAGCAAGAAAAAAAGTTCATGCGAACCGTCCTCGACAAATGGTGGAACTGTCTCTGAGCGTCACAGATGATGTCAAGCCAGCAATCAAAAACGTTCATGCAAACTGTCCTCGACAAATGGTGGAACTGCAATGAGTGTCACAGATGATGTCAAGCCAGAAATCAAAAACGTTCATGCAAACTGTCCTCGACAAATGGTGGAACTGTCTCTGAGTGTCACAGATGATGTCAAACCAGCAATTAAAAAGTTCATGCAAACTGTCCTCGACAAATGGTGGAACTGTCTCTGAGTGTCACAGATGATGTCAAACCAGCAAGAAAAAAAGTTCATGCGAACCGTCCTCGACAAATGGTGGAACTGTCTCTGAGCGTCACAGATGATGTCAAGCCAGCAATCAAAAACGTTCATGCAAACTGTCCTCGACAAATGGTGGAACTGTCTATGAGTGTCACAGATGATGTCAAACCAGCAAAGTTCATGCAAACTGTCCTTGACAAATGGTGTAACTGTCTCTGAATGTCACAGATGATGTCAAACCAGCAATTAAAAAGTTCATGCGAACTGTCCTCGACAAATGGTGGAACTGTCTCTGAGCATCACAGATGATGTCAAACCAGCAATTAAAAAGTTCATGCGAACTGTACTCGACAAATGGTGGAACTGTCTCTGAGTGTCACAGATGATGTCAAGCCAGCAATTAAAAAAGTTCATGCGAACTGTCCTCGACAAATGGTGGAACTCTGTCTCTGAGCGTCACAGATGATGTCAAACCAGCAATTAAAAAAGTTCATGCGAACTGTCCTCGACAAATGGTGGAACTGTCTCTGAGTGTCACAGATGATGTCAAACCAACAATTAAAAAAGTTCATGCGAACTGTCCTCGACAAATGGTGGAACGGTCTCTTGAGCGTCACAGATGATGTCAAGCCAGCAATCAAAAAAGTTCATGCAAACTGTCCTCGACAAATGGTGGAACTGTCTTTGAGTGTCACAGATTATGTCAAACCAGCAATTAAAAAGTTCATGCGAACTGTCCTCGACAAATGGTGGAACTGTCTATGAGCGTCACAGATGATGTCAAGCCAGCAATCAAAAAAGTTCATGCAAACTGTCCTCGACAAATGGTAGAACTGCCCCGAGTGTAACAGACGAGGTAAAACCAGCAATTACAAAGTTCATGCGAACTGCCCTCGACAAGTGGTGGAGTGTCACAGATGACATCAAGCCAGCAATTCAATTTTATTTTCTGATCACAGATAAATGAGTTAATCGAGGTTCCCCTGCCAACAAGTAACACATTTAAACAGTTGTCGATGACAAAGACAAGAGGTGCTGGATGATCTGATGATACAGCTAATAAAAATGAATGCTGGGGTAAAAAAACTGCAAAATGCTCCAAGAGCAGGTTCTGTTGCAGCAATTTAGAAGGCAACAAAACCATTAGCACCCCCACTATTCTTCAGGTCTGGACCCCAATGACCCTCACGAAATCAAAAAAACCTATGACCCTCACGAAATCAAAAAAACCTCATAACCGACTTCCAGGGGCAGAAACCCACAGATTCCAAAACGACAATGCTCTCTTTGAGAAGGTGTACTGCAAGCAATATTTGGAGGACCAGTCACATATTGGGTTTTCTATTTCTAGATAAGGATTGGCGCGGACTTTTCAACCTCCCTCTTATTTTGACACAAAGACACCAAATCAGCAAAGGGGTTACAAATATGGCCCACTGTCATAACATTTAAAACTAAAGGTCATAGGTGACTTGTCTCACTGCACCTATACGTAGCTGGGGAGTCTGCCTAATTTCGAGCCAGACGTCACAAAGTCCAGGATAAAATTGAATTTCTGAAACATTCGCCTCATTGCCCTCCGGCAAAGGTCAAAAACAGCGGGAAAAGGGCAGAAGAATTTTAGATTTGAAATTCATAGCGAAGTAAGTCCAAATAAACGTTGTAACCGTTGCTTTTTCATCATTTTTTTTTTTTTGCTTTTTGAAGCAGCACATCACGCTGCAACGTCATCCATTAAAAGAGACAGGACAGAATACATATGTTTTCAATTTCATGCACCATTTGGTGAATAGATTCAAAATGCCCGAAATAATTTGAAATGCAAAAATATTCCATTCCC
>JASGXE010012434.1:0-40357 GCA_030068105.1 Sinentomon sp. SZTP_YWyxl
AAAAGTCACAAAACAAATATGATAAAGCAGGAAATTTATTCTTTTTGCTATTACCAAAGACTTTGGGCATCCTTGAATGTGCCCATTTGTTCCGATTCTTGTGTTGAGAGACGTGGTTAGAGCCAGAAAAAGTTTCAGATCACAAAATATGGTAAAACAGCAAATTTCCATTTTTCCTATGGCCAAACACTTTTGGGCTACCCTGATAAGTCCCACATTGCACCACAAAGTTTGAAAATGAAAAACGTATATTCCGGCGCAGAATTTAAGTTTTGTTGAATTCCATAACGTGTCTGTGTTTTTGGTGGAAAAATTCGATCGCCAACCATACACAAAAAAGCATGAAACGTTTAGGTCGAACAATTGAAATTTCAGTTGATTGTTTTGTGGCAGAATTAATGTTCTCAAATAACAAATATGTGTTTCCCCATTTACCTGTTGCTTCCGAAAGAAATTTCGTTCTCTTTTATTTTTAAGCATGGGGAAGAAATTAAAACGCCATATTGCAACAAAGCTTTCTGGGGGAGTTAGATTTTGACCTCTGTAATAAAAACAGGATCTTTGAATTCTGCAATGTGGAGTTATGTCATATGTGATAAAATCTGAAAAGCCACAATTTTATATGTATCTATAGCGGCGGCGGAATTAATGTACTCATACATGTAAAAAATTGCAACCGTTCAGCTTTTGGCAAAAAATCCATGCTGCAGAAATTGAAGATCCTCTTTTGTAACCGAGTCAAAATCTGACACCTATAGAACGCTTTGTTGAAATCTGGTGCTTTAATTTTTACCGCCTGCATAAGAATAAAAAGTAAGAAAAAAAAAGTTTCGGAGGCCACAGTTAAATGGGAAAAACACATGTGTGGGTACATGTGAAAGTAATTCTGTCACCAGAATACTTTGTACCTAGCTGTCTGAAGCAATGTTTGCAACCATTTTGGCGTGTGCTGGTAATGGGCCGGTATTGGTACGTTTTCAAGATTTTGCAGGGTTCTTTTTTGCCGCTCGCGTAATTTCAAGTGTGCCACTTTTATTCATTTGGAAAAAAGGTTGGCCAAAATCTCACTGGAGCTATTTCAGTATGATACCTTCTGCCTGACATCCTCAGAGAACTTGCCAGGCTTTTGATTTTTGTGAGTTTGTCAGATTCTGGGAGGTGAAAGCTGAACATGGAGTACGGCGGACATTTGGAAACGTGACAGAATAGAGATTTCTGTTCGGTGTACAGTATCATGGAGGACAGAATTTATGTCTCACACATGTGTTTTTCCAATTTTTCTGTTGCCTTGAAAGCTTATTTGTTTCTTTTTATTCTTATGATGGCGTATTGCAAATAAAGCGCCAGATTTCAACAAAGCTCTCTAGAGGGGTCAGAGTTTGACCTCGGTTGAGGATTTTTAATGTGTACACTACAGCATAGAATTTTGCTAAAATCAGAATTGTCTCAATTTTAACATGCGTGAGTACCTTAATTCCGCCGTCACTTTTACATCTTTCCCGCAGAGAATGGGACTTTGCATATCCTACAGGTTCAGCAGCAGGGATCAAGTTTATCTTGTGGGATTCGCACACGTCTACTCGTGTTCAGATGCAAATCTGAACATACACTTCCTTTCAGCGCCTTTTACCTCTTGCAGAAGAAGAAGCGCTGATCAACCGCAGACATTTAATGTTGATTTGATTAACACAGCGTATCAGTGATTTAGCGTGCAGATAACTTATCAATCACTTTGTCCATTGCATGTTGATGACATTCCGAATCAAAGTGTAAAATACCACACAGAAGAAAATCGAATGAAGTCAAAGACAGGAATCTTTATAGAAATCGACGGTATCCAATCAATTGCACAAACTCACATAGATTGTACGTAGTTTCCGACGGGAATGCTTTAATCAAACTTCAATAAGAAGCCAACCGTTGATTGCATGAGAAAACTGGATTCAGATCTGAACTACATACTCCACAGCAGGTAGAGCACCGAGCACAACACAGTGCAATGCAAAACTAGATCTATCGAAATTATTTCTAATGCAGGTGAGTGAGACGAGAAAGACTTTCATTATCAGCTGATGTTTACCTAAAACCCAACGTTTTCAAACAAAGAATACACGACAAAATCATTCTACCCTTGTGCAAATTATGCAGGTTTAATGCAAGGCATATTATGACGCAGGTTAAATGCAAGGCACAGCAAATTTCAAGCACGGGGCAATTCAGTCGGCGAGACAAGTACCCGTAAGTGCGAGTAGGCATGCGGTTAAAATAATTTTTTCCACTTTTATTTTTTCAAGAGTCAGCAAAAATGAAGTCAGCTTCCCGGACAGAAGCACCAGCACCGAAACACGAACATGAATGTTTCACCGCTGAAACACTGAAACACGTGTGCAAATATTGAGGTAAAACATGTTATTACAATTCGTCTATGCGCACAGAAACACATGCAGGTGTCCAAACACAAAAAGTATCCAAACACAAATAGGAAAGGATGAACATAGGCGAAATCAAACGAATGTTTTTTATGTTTTATGTGAAAACACAGATGTTATTGCGCAAAATCTTTCGAAAACTTGTATCAACGAAATGTTCACTGGGGTTCATTGCCTGGAAACGAACCAACAACCATGCCAAGGTTTTCGCCAGCTCTGGAGAAGATATTTTTGGGGTTTGCACGAAATATTTGAATTTGCGGTTGAACGAACGGAAATAACGAATGACCGAGGGCGTTGAAGGGGATGAAATTGGAGTGCGATTTGAAGTTCCCAAAGTGCGCCCATGCCTCCGCAGGGCCGCATGGGCCGTCAAAATCCTCAATCCGGAAATGCACCTCACAGCGTCCAGTCGAGTCACAAGCTGTCAAATGATTGACATGAAGCTCGGTGGAAAACAAAAGAAAATTGCGACAACAATCGGCTCTGCGTGTTGCTTCCGACAAAGTGGGATGAAAGAAAAATCAGCTTCCGATGTGGAGACCAACCACGAAAGAAATTGAAAAGAAAAAGAAGGAAAAAAAAACGAAAATAAAAATGAAAACGAGTGGGCTCATAAATATAAATGCAAGCCAAAAGTTGGTGGACATGCCAAAAAAATAAAAAATAAAAGGTCTCCGCAATGAACTGTACACCTCCCGTGCCATGCGAATTAAACGTACCTATAATACGAAAATACAATTGTCCATTTCTTTCGGAACTTTTCTTCTTCTTGATGAAAACGGCTGCACTGAGTGATCAATTGGGTTAAAGAAAGCACCTGTGCAGATTCCTGGCTGGACCTGCGCTGCCCCCAAGAGCAGGGTGTCAGATTTATTAGACATCTCGTTTTAAGCGCCAATTCCCTTGTTTTCTAAGTTGAGATTATTATCGTTGCGTGGTTGTTTTGTGGAAAATTGCACACTCCGAGAACATGGACACCGTTCTGGCGATGAAAAAATGTGATGGGTCACGCCTCAGGAAACTATTAAGCGCAAGACTCCAAAATACTTCCCCACCAATTCAATGTTTCTTTAAACGAGGCCAAGAGCTTTCTGTATAGCTCAACACAGCTGTGTTGCTGATCAAAAATTTGTGTTGCCAATCCGAAATTTAAATGTTATGCGCTCGTCAACAGATCCCATTTTCCCATTCTGAAAGATGCCTTGTTTTTTTGTCGCGAAAACCCTGTGCACCCTGCACAGACCACAATAAAAATGGTCAATCGAAAGCAGGCTTGTGTGCCTCTGAGTCCAACCAGTGCTCTGCTCCAAGAGCGGTGCGAATGGGGGACAGTTTTGGCCGAAAAGTGCAATCTGGCCCATCGGAGCTTGACGGTCACGGTCAGCCCGAAAGTAACGAGCCTTTTCAACATGCACAAAAAGAGAGTAGCCACAGCGAGGCAGGATATAATATTCTCGTAATTAAGCATTTGAGTTTTGTTATCGGAGATCCGTTCAATAAGAATAAGACCGGCAGGTATACAGAGTGCTTGGAAAGTGGTTGAAAGAGCTTGGATTCATCGGTGGTATAAGTACTTCTTAATGGAAAACTTAGTTGTGCACGGTAAAAGGCAGTGCCTGACGCTTACGTTTTCCGTGCTTAAAAATGGAGTCCCCTGGAAGGCTCGCTTCGAATGCTTTTTTCAGCAGATTCTTGAATGGGAATTCTTTTCTATTGCACACTGGCTGTAGGTAGGTACAGTGTGTTGCAAAAAAGATGTCACACATACAGGGGGAATGGGAGATGATGAAAACCATTTGCAAAAAAGGTGTCACACATATGGAGACTTAATGGAAGATGATGATTTCCATTTGCAAAATACCTGTCACACATATTGGCTTAGATGGGACAACAAACCAAACAAGAATCATTGTGCTGTCATTATCACGTCGATCACTTATTATGATTCTTGTTTGGTTTGTTGTCCCATCTAAGCCAATATGTGTGACAGGTATTTTGCAAATGGAAATCATCATCTTCCATTAAGTCTCCATATGTGTGACACCTTTTTTGCAAATGGTTTTCATCATCTCCCATTCCCCCTGTATGTGTGACATCTTTTTTGCAACACACTGTACATGTGTATATAGGTACTTGCAGCGGAATTAATGCACAAAAGTGTTTCCCATTTAACTGTTGCATCTGAAACTTTTCTTTCTTTTTATTCTTATGCAGGCGGTAGAAATTAAAGCGCCAGATTTCAACAATGCATATAAGAGAGGTGTCAGACTCGGTTATACAAAAGGGGATCTATTTCTGCAGGATAAAGGTTTTGCCAATTCTGAACGGTCGCAATTTTTTACATGCATGAGTACTTATACATTGTTTGCACCGCCGCTATTCCAATATTTCCATCTTTCAAATTTTTCCTTTTTTTCAATGTATAGGAAAGGAGAACAGGGTAGATCCTGTTTTTGTTTTCCTATGAAAGTGCCACGGGTGACAACGAATAAAAGTGCTGCCCAGTATAGCACCAGCAAAGTTGCCGAAAACAATCAGGCATTTCCCGAACGTCTTGTACATTCAAACACCAAACGGCAAGGTCAGAGCGGAGGCAGTGAAACCTCCCAACCATTGGGTTATGAGACCTTTGATACCATGCCATGACAAGAGTAAAAATCTCACGCGGAAAAAGCATAGGCAAAGAGTTGCAAATCCGTGTCGACCTGCGGATCGGGGGACTGGGATAGAACGGACTGAGGCAGAAGTGGACTGAGGCAGAAGTGGACTGAGGTAGAATTGGACAATGGAGGGAGTTTTGGATGGAGTTTTTGCATGGAGGTGGTAACTTACACCTGTCCTAACTTAACCTAACCTAACCTGACCTAACCTAACCGGAGAAATGTATAAAATCAGCCTCCAAAAATGCAAAAATTCTGCCTCAGCTTCTGCCTCAGTTTGTTCTGCCCCAGTCACCGGTCCCCGCTGGATGTTTGCGACGTTTGGACTGCATAGTAAATAAATGATGACCACAGTTATCGATGGCACTGAAAGTTTCATGTCCAAAATTCAGTCAAGATTTGTTGCCATGCTGTTTGGAGCTGGACAAACCGAAGTTCTGACGCGAAGGGAAATTTGGGTGGCGAAGCTGAAGGAAAAAAGCAAATCCGTGTCTGTTTTTGCCTCGGTCAAAAGATTCGTATATTCTGAACTGAAATAAATGCTCGCCAAAATAAGCTTTGAAAAATGTGAAAGTGTGCCTGTCGAAAATGTTTGGAAACAATTGAGACTCGAATAGCAGCAGATCAAGGCGCTGTTTCATTGAATCCAACCCCAACCATGTACCTACATAGTGAAACCAAAACGATGTTTTTTCTTGGCGAAAAACGCGTTATCCAGAACAGCAATTTTGATTGAAAGCAGCATGCGGTAATGGCTATAGTGGAAATTCATGAAACGAAATGCCAAAAAATCAACCCGGAATTCCAATGGTACAATGAAGGCAGTTACAAAATTTCGGCATGGGGAGTGTTATTTCTTCTGTATTGAGAGAGAGCAGCTGCAAATTTGCAAGATCAAATGTCCTAAAAACGAGTTCAGGCTTGAGAGCCTCTGGGGTTTGAGGAAATTTGAAATGTGACTTGCTCTGCGACTGTCTTGACCAGGGGAAAAATTTCATTACCATTTTTTCGTTTTTATTAATTTATTTATTAAGTCTAAGCTGCCAGGTGGCAGCGCCAACGCACACAGAAAAATAAAAAATCAAACACAGATGTAATCGTCACTCAACGTACAACGTACTTCTCTCCCCAAGGACTCTAATTTGATCAGAAATTCGACCGCTCTTTAAGTTAAACTTGAGTTAAACGGTTTTTTTCAAACTCTTCCCATTTTGACTTTTATTGGTCATTTTTTTAAACTTTGTTTCTCTCCCGTTTGTCAGTAATGATCATTCCATTGTCATGTTCATATGTTTTTTGCAATCATTGACTGTTTTTCTTGTGCATGTGTCTTGTATTTGCATATAAATCGCAAATTTCAAATACAAATAGGTACAAATGCAAACTCAACTGCAAAAGATTTTGTTTTGTGTAGAGCATAAGAAATGACATTGCGCAACAAAAAATAATATCAAATTGAAATAACTCATTACTTTCAATAGAAGTTGATGGCGCATATCATGAAGAAATTCCTCCAAATTCGATTCAAAGCTGTTTCCGTGATGAAGCGGGATTGATATACAGTGATCTTTTTTTAAATATCACATGATTTGCATGGTTCTCTTAAGTTTCGTTCTCATTTGTGCAAAAACTTGGAGAATTTTGCTGGAAATTGTCCGTTGATTTCGATTGATTGGCATTCGGCATCGGATTTTTTGCGTCGTGCAAAAATGTTGCCCCTGGATGCGGCGATGTCAAACAATTTCATCACTTTGGTGCTTCGCGTTTGCATGCCCATTTGGCTCACAGGCGCAAGAAATCGCCTCGTCGACATCACGCGGTGCAGCGACATCAAAGAATGCGAAAGAAACTTTTCCCGATCGGAAGAATCGCCTTAACATCAAGTGACAGCTTTTATAAGCAGGCCTGCGGAAGTCTCGTTAGAATTGGTGTTGAAAATAAAAAGCAGAAAATTAATTGGGAATCTTGCCGATGATGATCTGAGGCGCCTTGACTGACATCTACAGGGAGTCCCGTGTTTTTTGATTCCTATATGCAAAACTGTGACAGAGAATAAGCAAAGCAACATCCTTGATCATCATCTATCTAAAAACCGTTGATGGACATTGATTTCCTCAGCATCGGCGGAGACCGGCGCTCACCAAAGGAAAATAATGTGCGAAGAGTTGCGTTCACAGACCCAAATGGTCGCAGGGAAATCATATGAACAGCATATGCAGATGAAAAAATAGGATTTAGAATCTTAAAATGATGGACCTCGGAAATATGGCACCATTCAGCATACAACAAAGTTTCAATCACAGTGGGCGCAAGACGGATAACAGTTTCGTAATCACTGATCATTGGAGTGGTTAATTTTGCAAACGTGATATGCGATATTTGCTTTTGGTAATTTTCATATGGCAGCTAAGTATAACCAGACCTATCCCCAATCTCACCACTTTTTTCCTGTCAACTAACTGGGTGGTGAACGCCTGTTGCTTGCTGTGAGCTATTGCCAACAAAACGACAGCGAACCACCCAGAATGCAGTCGGGGATTGACAACTGCAACCGCAAAACGATCATGAAATCGTGTAACTCCGATAGAAGTTCCTGAATGGCAAAGACATTCGTTACAAAAGCCAACGAAACAAATACACCCAGGACTACCTTGTGCAAGTTGGGTGTTCCGTGTGCTGAAAATAAGCGAGCCACAATTCAGACAGAAAAATGTCTCCGCTTTTTCCCTTGATCAGCATAGTCTTGTTGCTAGAGTCAACTTTCTGGGCTTCGGTGAGATTGATCGAAACAAAAAATGCTAACGGGCAAGATTTTCAAAGGTCCAAAAGCGTGATAATGGCCTGTTGTGCGAAAGAATTCGCGGATCATGATCGTCTCAGGTGGTCTGGCGCCTGGCAAGGAGCCCAAAAAGTAAATCTGCACTGCACATGTGTTGAAACAATCAGGTGTAATCAGAACATGCTGCTTCTCAAGTTTCTTTAACAGCTGAAAATAAAACTAACCATGAACCGCCAGACCAGGAGGGCACACGTTTTGCATGCAGTGGCAATATCTTCTCGCAACTTTTAAACGGGAAAAGAATTTGCAGAAAAGGCAAACGGGAAATTATTGTGCTGAGTTTGGCACCACACACATTGCGATTTGCCAACGAAACTCCCAAGTGGATTTTGCTGCGATAGAGTTGCACCACGCGAATGGGTGGCGTGGCAATCAACTTAAAAAAAATCGCGAATTACAGAAAGGGAAAGAAATGCCGTTGAATGCAAATTTTTCTGCTGTTACCTGAAACCGCAGAGGTTTTAAACCGGGATATTTTTGACATATTAAAATACCGCTCGAATGGCTCTCATCAAAATATTCGCATACGTGTAACGTGCATCTCAGGCTTCTCGCAATGAAAACTTGCGCAGCTATTATGTGCATGTTTTGGATCCATTTCAACAAGTACTGATGCAAAGATACCATGGTTAGGTTACGCATTTATTATTGGACGACTTCTCGTGTCCTTCACCTTTGAATCTTCCGCACTCTCCACACCACTTTTATCAAATCATGTACCTGCACACGTCAACCTCAAATTATTACAGAAGATCGCGAACGTTTCACACTTCTCTTTCTTGCGCGTAAAATACAGTTTTTTGGCGACAGAAACTTGCTTTTTGGGCGACAGAAACTTGCTTTTTGGGCGACAGAAACTTACCTCATAAAATCTCACGAAAGGTGCCTGAAAACAGCGAACTTCAATGGAAATCAGATCGCACATCCTGGAAATACGTAAGTAGATATGCCCAAGATCTTGGATATGTTCGGAATGTCGTCCTGCACAGAGATTTAACTTGATTCTTAACCCAAAATACCAGATATAAGGAAGAGAGCGTTTCGATTTTAAGCTTCTGGGCAAAATTTTAATTGAACAAGAAAAGAAATAGCCTTTACGCGTATTTTTTTCCCAATCCACTTCCGCATGCGCGTCTCTGATTGGTTGATGGGAATTCCAGCCAAATTCAACATCAATTTTCAAAACCTAACTTAACCAAACCTAACCTGACCTAACCTAACCTGACCGAACCTAACCCTATTGCGACCCTAGAAAGAGTTGCGAAGCGGTGGCAAACATGCCAAATGGCAAAAACCGGTGGCAAGGCAAAAATCCCAAAATTGATGACGTCACAATTTGAGACGACGGGATTGGCTGCAGCAAGCTCCTGGTCCGCGGAAGTGGATTGGAAAAAAAATTATGCAGCCTTTACAGCTCATTCCTCTTGAAGATATGAGCTGACAATGCTTCACGCTCTTCCTTTTTTAATACACAGAAAAACTTTAATTTCTATGCCGAGAATGAAGTATTCGACCTAGTTTTCATTGTTGAAAGAATTCTGAATTCACTCTGAACACACTTGGGAGCATTCTTAGCTCATATCTACAAGTGGAATGAGGAGTAGAGGTTTGTGAGAATTTAACATCAGCACATGTCCATTTTCTGTTGCACGGCGTGTTCTTTCTTCATCAGCAGCAACAAATTTAGAGTTCGGATGGGTCGAAATTTTTACAGGAGATAACAAACGTTTCCCTACTTCCAATTTATTGTGCGTAAACAACAATCCAGCCCAAAAAAGGCAAGCAAACCCCAATTTTTCGTTAGGACGGCAACCAAAACAAAAAGTGGTGAATGTTCACATCATCAGGTCGAGCCTGCAAAAATGAAACGGATTCCCAATGCAGGTGACGAAGTCATTGATTCAGAAAAGTGACGATACTTTCCGAAGCAATCATTGAATACCGACAAACGAAAATCTGACTTGAGAGAGGCACAACAAAAAAGCCCGAACGCGTGTTTCTTCCAAAAGACAAATTAACAAAAAAAATCTATTTTGAACTACTTTTGTGCACAAATTTCACTTGCATCGACGAAGCACGGAAGTCCGACAACAAAGGTGTTAGGAGCGATGCCTGCAATGCAGCGCGCTCTCAACATGTTTAGCAGAAACACCATTGTCGCTTTTGCACTTTCAAGAAGATGACGCTTATGTTTACTTGAAGTGCCTGGCACCTTTGTTGCAACGCGAGGCTCTGTCCGCATTAACCAGGCGCTGATAAGGCTGAGACGTTAATCATGATGAGACGAGACGCGGACGTGCATAAACCACGTTGCAATTGTCAATTGCTGACGTGGAGAGCTTGAAGTGTTAAGCAGGAAGAGGACATGAACAATAATTAACTGTTAAGCCTGTGTTTTGAAAATTTGCGCAAACTTATTCACCGGTGTCTGAAGTGGCTCGTGGGAAGCCGATTACAAAGATGACGCGACTCTACCAATAGGCCAATCCGATAGGAGGAAGAGATGGCAACGCAGTGTAGAAGACAAAGTGTCAATTGACGGTGTCGAACTTCGAATTCTCTAAAAGTCTACTGCAGATTCAACCAAAATAGGCGCATTCAAACAAAATGTTGGTGCAGTTGCGCAGTGCACAATAAAAAAAACATTTTACAAGCCTAAATACGTGTATAGGTTCATCTCGATTTTAGCATTTTTACAAAAAACCCATCAAACTGAAATATCGGTTTTCCTTTTGCCGTTCATTGGCAAAGATAATCAGCATGGGACTAATTAAAATTCATTGCACAAATCGAGAGAACTCGGATTGAGGTTTTTGTCATCTCAAGGGCTTTATCTCAAGGTCCTTATATCAACATTTAGATAACCAATCCCAGCCCTTAGATCCCGCAACTGGTTACCTGCATAGGTGCTGTACCTGATAGGAAGAGCAGCAAAGGGAGTTTTAAACACGCGTTTTTGTCCCCATCAAAGGGCACCGGCGTATAATTTGAGGTTCGCAAGAAAGTCGCTAAATGATTTCGTGATGACAGTCGCCGAACATACCGTCCCTATAGCCGAACATGAGCAGGTCGCAGTAAAACGAGCTATCCCAGCCGAAAAAACGCCTGCCAGCCGAACATTTCAACAATAACGGAACCTGAATTTCGTAGTTGGGATGTTTTCGAATGGAAATAGGTACTTTTCTGGTAGTTCTAAAGCTCGCTAAACTGTTATCGAATTCGTGCACTCGCAAATAGAATTACAGAGAATTGAGAAAAGTTCAGCAAATGTTTTGCCATTTGTACCATTTATGAAAGTGCAATGAAACACCACAGCTGAAAACAATCGAAATTCCAACCAGTTTTACTCATCTCCGGTGCAAATATGAACAACAATAGTCTACATAATATAATCCTCGCTCTTATTATTTTATAAATAGCACTGTGTCATAAACATGCTTGCTGACAGATCCATGCACGTCAATGAGAATGCCATATAAAGTGAGAAGGCATTCAGAAAAATTGCATGTGTACACATCCGTCCGAGCAAATATTTACGCAATCCAGCCTGGAGGCAACCATAGGGAGGCCATAAAACATGCTTGTTCCGAACAATGATCCGTCCGATTTGCGCAATGAATCGAGTGGAATCAAATCCGACATGCATTTGCGATTGTGGGTGCCTCGAAAGAGCCAGAGCCAGTGACCTTTCCATGACGGTCCTGATCTGATGCGGTCGTGCTCTCCAGCACATTGCGCAAGTGATTTGACAGTTTTAACACTGGCATCCAGAACAGGTCGTTTCTGAATAATTTCATTCGTCGCAGTCATGAAGAGGAATGCGAGAAAATCTCACTTGCGGATTTGATCCGCTCATCTCGAGATGCCATTTTTATTTCGAATAACGCGGGGTTTTGCATAATCATAATTAATCGAAGCACCGTGACTTTTAAGTGACGTTTGCAGGATGATGTGGTGTCGAATATTACCAACTGGACAAAGTCACCAACATGCCGTAACGCCACATACCTTTTCCCCCGGACCACACTGGATTCTCTTCGCGCATGAAAGGATGCATGTATTATAGTTGAAAACCACCCTGTCCGAAGAACGAATCGTGACTTTTCAAAATTAAACTTGCGCAAATGCATTGTTGGGACGAGAGCAGTTTTTCAAACTGTGTGGTGTCGGAACGCATGTAAGGACTTCTTCATCCATATGTCTTGGGTTCTCCATCGTGAATTACCATACAGGTATGCCACCTTCTCATTTAAGGGGCAAAGCTCTCCATCATTAAACCGGCCAAGGTACTCGGATGACAAACAGTCTTTGGCGGCTGAAAATACCGACGTTTCACAGCTTTCAGGCCGACAAAACACGATACTCGATAAACACCGAACTGTAAACAGCTTGGCGGGATCCAGGACCGGATTTATGATGGCAGTGAAATGCCTGCCATTTTTCATTTGCCTGCCACGGAACAAGGGCCATTGACAAAACTTTTATGGGTTTTTTTCGTCCTGCAACATCATAGCGATCCGGACCGCAAACGAGAGCGGTATATCGTCGATTACGAGATGCTGGATAATCATCATTCAGACAAAGACTGCTCTTCAGAAACATGACAACTCTCACGGAAGGAATGGGCTCCACTGCGCGTTGGGGCACATCGCGGAAGCGCAATGCTCGGATCCAGTTCTTTTGTTTGCAAAAAGCCGCAATATTTTGGTTCGGATGTCATTGACAAAAGATGTGAGCACACCGGATAAGTTGCAAACAGAATGAGAATGGAAGGAAGTCGCAACACAGGTGTCATGAGATTCACATGCCCAGCAAAAATGTTCCATCATTGACATTTTCTTTGTCGATTTTATCGATATTTTATTTTTCGCAAAATTTCAATTTTCGTTATTTTCAGAAGTTCGCAGGTACACTATGGAGTTCCACACCCGTTATTTGTGGAAAGCTTGCTGAAGGACTTTTGGATGTGAAAATCAACAAACACTTTGCGGGCTGATGATTAGAAATTTATTTATTTATTTATTTATTATTTATTTAAGACACAAATTTGCAATGAATATGCAAATATAAAAACAGCGGTTAATAATAACAATGATATAACAATACAGCAATGGTCAAAAACTTCAAATGGGCAACCATCCAAACCAGAACGCGAAATCGATGAAAGCGCTCAAATTTATACAATGCTGCATACCGTTGGTCACAGGCGATAAAATGTATCAGAGCAACACAAATCATCGGATTATTTTGTGCAAGCAAATTCAAAATTGAACAGTGGAGAGGCAAACAATTTCTAAAACCCCGTGATTGCACGAGGCAAGCACTTTCCAATGAGGAAAGTGCTTGTTAGATAGGGAAACAATTACGAGATTTTTCTCCGCAATTGTGCGCTCTCAAGGCAGACAATTTCCCAGATTCCGTGGTAGCACAAAGGCAGTTAATTTCCAAGGAGACAAACAATTTCCTGGACACCGCGATTGCAGTAGCAGTTAACAATTTCCAAGTCTCAGTGATTGTGTTGGAGGCCGCAACATTTCCAAGACTCGAAAAAATCCATGACTCGAAAGATGCAAGTGTTTCAAGACTGGCTGCAAGCAATTTTTCTCCCATTCTTCTGCACAGGCAATGGGTATTTTCAACGAATTTGAAAGCGAAGGAGAATGGAATTCCTGAGGCACGTGACTCCTGTGAAAAAGCAGCGCACAAAGGAGTGAATTTTGCGTCCAAACCGACAAAAATGCATTTCGGGAAAAATGCGTTGGCACTTACACAAATCCAGCCGATGAACAAACTCGCTGCCACAGTGCATCATCTGTCATTGCACTTTACACCTTTACAGGTAGGCGTGCAGGGTGTGCACGGCATCACGCTTCACAGATAAAAATGTACCTGCGAGGGAAATTGTGTTTCTTTTTTTCGTCTTTTGGGGCTGAGAATATTCCAGTTATTCAGAAGGACTGCAAGTGCACTGTTGCAAGTGCACTGTATCGAAGGTATCGAAACTCGACAATGTCAGGAAAGCATGTTAGGCCAAGCCCAAAAAGTAAATAAATGATCTGAAAATGATGTGGGGGAAAGAATTCCAGAGTTGCACGTTTTTGTGATGAAGCTATGGCTGCCCGCCCATATTGCTTATTGTTTGCAGTTAACGGAGTGCTCGTTTGTTAAAAAATGCTTGATCGAGAATGACTTTCAGAATTTTTCTACAGCCCTGTTAATCTGTTTACGCATCAGTGATCAACATCGGGATGTGATGTGATGTGCTGGTTGGTATGCTCGGCTGGTCATCCGATTTTATCCATTACAGTAACAGCGGTCGATGCTAACTTTGTTTGCTCATCCAAACCAAGCGAACCGACCGTTCCCCGTCAGCGTGAGACGGTTTTGGAAAACGATGCAGCGAAACGACAACTTGTCAAGCATAAAGAGCAGGCTGGAGTCGGCAATCGCAAAACCAGAGAGCATCCAAAGTAACAGTATGATGAAGCGGATCGGATGCCTTACAAAGCTCATCAATTTTTGCCATGTAAAGCAAGGTTACGTAAGCTTATTTGACGCGATCGACGGCAAATCCGACGGATGGCGCTCAGCATTAACTCTCAGAAAGCAATCATTTCACAGGCAGCTTTCTCAAGGCATTCTTCAAGTTCCCAGTCCTGCATCCACAGCGCTCTAGACGGCGCTATCAATATCTGGAGCAACCTTCCACCACCGAATCATAGGTGTCGGCAAGAGCTCTTAAATTTAATTTGTTTCCAAAAATGTTTTGAAGAGTCCATTGCATTCAGCGATATTGCCCAGCGAATGCCTAAACCTCGTTTCGCTTTTGCCTCTTGGGCTGGCATGGGCCCAATTTCGGCAACGTCTGTGGACTCCAAAATTGTTCGCCTTTACTTTTTCCACCCTCTTTGGCCAACTTGAAGACCCAAAAATAGGCAACGTTTTGCTCGTTCGTTTTTATGAGTTTCTTCTCCAAAAAAAAAAAAATTGGGTCTCATTGGTTTGACCTAACTCCTAACAAAGTGAAGTTGCTCAATTTTGTGCTTTCTACAATTTGGCATCTTTCTTGGATTTCCGAATCTCACAAAGTGTGCTCCCCTTTTCAAACCGTGGATATTTTCGTGATGTGTTGAAAGGCGATTTTCGGACGCTACCATCAACATCAATATTCGAAATGCAATTTCGGGCGGCCATAAATCCCAGTTTGACCGTGGGACAAGGAACCCATCTTGGTGGAACTAGCCGGCGCCCATAAGATAAACGCCGGACAAGTAATTGCTGAAAGCCGATTTTTTTGGCCATGGCACTTTCCGAATTCGTGGTGGCCTGCATCACGATGTGCTAATTTTTCGGTCAGTCACGCCGAGAAGCCACGGACGATTCTGACCGTGCCCGTGGCCAACAGCGGCGTGGCCAACAGAGTACACGCATCTGTGGTCTATTTGATTTTCCTGATCCGCCGAAGCGAGAATCTATGATCGATTTTGCATAAACATTTCCGTCAAATTTCTGCAAAAACTAAAAAGCGACCGCGGAGGGGTACGCCTATATAATTACGCCATGAGCATGCACCAATTTCCCCGGGCGAAACGGAACCAGACAGATAGGGCTCTCTTATCGTGACAAGCTGCTTTCGTTGGGCATAACGGTTCGCTTTAATTTTGAGACGCAGAGATGCCAACTCATGATTCGCTTGCTCTTTTTGCTCCGGTTCGTTCATGATGCGACGATTAGAATGGCAAACTCGAGATAACAAGGGGGATTATTTCATTCCGATTTGACAGACAGTCAGACAGGTATACGTAGGTACCAATGTTCGCTGATTTTTTTAGCAGCTCCTATTGTACGGTTCAATAAAACATCCTTTGAAATGCATGATTCAGCAAAGCGGCCTGCCATCCGCTACAGGTGCTTCGAACGGGGGCACATTGGTGCAGCCTCACTCCTAGAAAATGCATGGACTCATTTTGCCACACCAACTCATTTTGCCAAAACCCCTTCTCGATTGAATTTTCCAGTGTGTTACATTTATGTTGATAACACATTGCGCTCAAATTCTTGAGTTCTGAGGGTTGGAGGCATGCGGGTTGGGCTCCTAGAAGGGTTGGTTGAAGGGTGTCGAGAGCGTTAGGGGTGCCGTTCGCGCTGTTCTCTGAGGGATACTCACGTGACATCGGAACGTAAGAGCTGCAATCGTCAGCGATCTTCAATCCGTTTCGTTCCAACATTTTTCTCGTCTCTTCGTCATCAGGCAGACTCCATAAACCGGGTTGACAGCCTTTGTCTGTGTATGATGAGGCAGATGGGCGGAATGTTTAGGATTTCTCTTGTGAAGGAGTTTCAGTACGTATGAAATGATGCCGTGAATCAGGACAGTGATTGTATATTTCGAGTTTAGGATCCGAATTCGTTCGAGAATTTTGTGCGAATAGTAGAGTTAATTTTTTGTAGATATTTTGGAATTTTGTGCGTTAGCCTGCGAATGATCTTGGTATTTTTGTGGATTTAGTTTATCGTTTCGCTTTCTAATGACCATTTGGGGTATGAAAATAGAAAGTCAATGCCTTGAATTGACGGGTCTATCGAATTTTATGCTGGTTTTGTCTGCTGCATTCTCAACATTTTGGAGAAAATTTTTTTGCTTGTTTTTTTGTGAGAATCAATCCCTATGCTTTTCCCTTTTCTTTTATTCAGCGTTTTCCATGCTTTATTTCCTGTCCCGTTTAATTTTAAATATGTGTACTTTTGAGCAAGACAGATATGTTGCTCCCTGAAGCCAAACATCACATTTAATTTCACGTGAAACATATTTAACTAAAATTTTGACATCTCAGAGAGTAGTCAAAATTTCAGAAAGTTTTTTGGAGGGCATGTAGCACCCTAGACGCTATAGGGTTTCATCTAAGGTGCAGTGAAACCACTCCGTATAGCCAGGCCATTGGCCAGGCGTTCCAATATGTCTACCTCTGTTATAATCACTTGGACACTCCTTACTTCCAATTCTTGAAATGTAAGAAAACGTTTTCCGGTGAGACATATTTTTCTTTGCAAACCAAAATGCAGATCTCCCGCAGTGCAGAATATTGTTTTTGCCAGAAACTTGAGTTTTTGTTCAATCAAGAAAGACAATTTTACACTTGAAATAAGAACCAGGAGGAAAACAGCTTCCTCGTTTTCGAACCATTTTAGAACAAAGCATTTTTGGTCGCGTTCTGGACTTAAGGATGGTTTTACTTTGAGTGCGAATTGTAAGCCACACCTCTATCCATCTTCGAGCGAAATCCAACCGCCACCACAAATCGATATAGACGACTGTTGGAAGGGAGGAGCCGTTAGGCACTGAAGGAAAATGGTCTGAACACTCATCGCTCTCACAATGATGTGCCTAAAAATTCGGACATCCGCGCTTGCTAGGACTGTTACTTCTGTCGATTTAAAAGAAGCTCTGCGAATTCTTACTTACAGCATGGGTGAGAAACACAGAAGCACAGAAACACAAAAATCCCTTTCAGGAATCCGTTTTTCTGCATCAGTTGGGCCTCTATTCAGATCATCTTCATGATGCAGTCGGACTGGGTGGTGTTTTTTAATCAGAAACATGGAACGGGAAATAATTTTGTTCGATTGCTGAATGAAATAATTGCCTCGGTGTCAGTTTCTCTTTCGTTAAATGGGTAAAACGAACCGACAAAAACTTAAATGGGATGAGACCTGACCATTAGCGAGACGTTTGGAGTCACAGCTTTCACAGCGGAAATCGCTTGACACCTCTTTTACGCAGATTATTACTCCCTTTAGAACATGTCACTCAAAAACGATACAGAAGAGCCGGGCAACAGAAATGCACAACAGATGGAAATTAGAACGGTAAATATTGCGGTTGCAGTAAAAAGTATTGTGAGATCGTTAACTTTGTGCATGATACTTTAGCAAAGTGACGGCTTGCCACGCATAAAAGGAGCAAACGAAACCCATAACAAAACACTCTCCATTGCAAACTTCGGAAACTAGGCCGTTCCCAGCCGCACAGACTCATCCCTGCATGCAGCGTGGCTATATCCCATTGTGCGCCCGAGTGGAGTGCCCCGTGCGGACAGAAGAAAGTGAGACATAGAATTCCATGCTGGTGTAGTTCAAACGTCAAAGTGACAGGGAAACTCAAAATCGAATTTTCAATGGAAGATTGTTTGCTTTGGTTCACACATAAATATCACACAAAGTCAGGTAAAAAATCGTCCAATTTGCATTGCGCTTTGAAAAGACGCGTTTTTTTCATCTGTCTTTGGTTTGTTGAACCAGGACAGATTTGTGAGTTGAAATTTTGAAGTTCCCATGTACTGCAGTGGCAGCGTGCGAAGAAAAGCACCTGTGATAGCCCATACACGCATGTGAAGAAAACTAATTAAATACATTGTACCCTCCCTCTATGACGGCCACAAACACAATTAACAGAAACAACATTTTATTCTTCCAATATTTCGAACAAATGACAACCCACATGACTGACCGACGAATTTTCAATTTCAACAGATTCGGTGGTCCCAGCCAAACACGACAAAATGTTTTTCTAAGGCCATGCAATTCTAAATAACACACTAATATCAATAACACACGCAACAACACACTTTTCTCGCATTTCACACACAACTTCGCAAACCCTTCACAATCATTGCAGGACACACTTCGTAATTGTTTCCCGACAATTATTGCAATGTAAGCAGTTGAAATTACTTGGTAAAAATTGGATTGTTTTACTGGTTTTCCCGTTATCTAGGCAAAGCATTTCACCAAATCGAAAATCTGTGAGACATGCCGCAAGCTTTTTGATGAAGTTATAAATTTTAGTATTTTTCAGTGAGAAAAATAACTGCTGAAAATGTTGACATCAACGAGGGTGGTTGCACCCAAACTCATAGGAGAGCCACCAAACAGGTATTCCACCGCTAATTTTTGGTAAGTTACGCTTTCAGAGTTGACATTCATCGTCTTCACATTAACCGTTTTCACATTAATCGTCTTCACATTCATCGTCATCACATTCACCGGTCATCCAACTGAAAGCCATGCACCGCACAGTTTTTTAAGGTAAACCTTTATTCTGTGACCATCTCATGCTCCTTGCAATAAGAAGAAAATCATTTCAAGATGTCAGATATCATCCTCCTTTCAAGATATCAGAAAATCTTCGATCGTGAGATTTTAAAAGTTAAAAGTTGGCTTAAGGTTGAAAATTACGCATGGAGTGTGAAGTGCAGTGAATCCATCCACCTAACGCAAAACGATACCTCTCTCGCTGTCGAAAGAAAATTCGGTTACAGCGCAAATTTCGGTTTGAAAAAAATCACTTAAGAGCTCACCATAAAGAAAGCATTGATCAATTAACAGGCAATGAACTTCAACAAATTTTTATATTATGTAGATGTGCACACTATTTATGCTAATGGGGGAGTTCAGTTGCCGGTTCGAAAGTGTTTAACACTCGTAATAGACTTCAACAAAGCATTTGTCAGCAGCAAACAAACTTTTCCAATTTCCAACATGAAATAATTTGCAAATCGGGGAGAAAACACAAGTTGTTGCCACAATGCGAACTGTGATGTTGTCTTTCACCGGTAAGACTATTTCTTCCTCCGAACAACAAACAAAAGTCGTCTGTGTCCAAAACAGAAACAGAACCAATGAGGGTGGGGAGCTTGGAGATTGTTGTGAGTTCAAAACATATGGTGGATCGGGACAAGAAATTTGGACGAAAACGTCAAATCGCCGGGAGATGAAATCGCACACGAGACAAATGTCATAATATGTGGACCCACTTGGCGGGTCTCATTCCTCACACGTTTCTGGTTTATCGGGAAACAACTGCTGCAAAGCCTGCACGAACAAGGAGATTGCAAAAATATCTCCCAAATGTTCGGTCAAACCTCAAAGGGATTTCGGGCATTTTCCACGCAAATATTTTAATGAGAAAACTATAAAGACAATTGTTCGCAAACATTGCGAAAATTTCCAAATGCCAATCTTATATGTGCCTTTCGGCATCTGTGCAGGGGATTCCAAAAGCGTGGACTCTTGTTATTTGGTGTGCAAGCGGCATCAGCCTATTGCACATGAGTGGAACTGGTTCTAATTGGTTCAATCCAGGTCAGTGATCCCATAATAGCAGAATTTGCCATTTGCAGCCAATTACCCATTTTTATTGCGTAATTAACGAGGAATGCCTTTATTCATCTCGGAGCTGCTTTGTTGTCCGCGAGTTTGTCAGGAGGCACTGGTTTGACGCTGTGGTTTGCTTGTTTGACTCTGCCGGCGCAGGACAGACAAATAGACAGACAGCCATTGTGTTTCCAAAGCACAATTCGCCCAATTCCACCCGATGCTCAATTCAGTTCATGAATCGCGTGCGAGATGAAGTTGATTTGTCGACTTCAATTCGATTCAGTCCAATTTGGACCGATCAAAGTTCTTCGTCCTGCCGGGACTTTCGCTTCGATGGTCTAAAATCAGGCAAAATTTATAAAAATGAAACAATGCAACGCCTGGCAGAATGCGGAATTGCATTCAAAAATTGACCCAACAGCATTGCACCAATCTTCTGAGTGGCAGTCGGCGATGATGTGACCTCATCAGATCAGCTGGTTGAATCAGAATAATTCCGTTTTTTTTTCATAGTTTCCTCGACAGACGTTTGTAATTTCCAGTTTTTTCGACACGGTTCAAAGCGGAGATGATATGAGATCAATTGATCTCAGATCAGAACCAACTGATCCGAGATCAGGACTTGAGCCACCTTGGAAAACACACACAAGTTTGATCTGACTGCTGAGATCAGCCACTGATCCAGGATCAGTTTCGACAGCGTGATCTCGGATCGGATAAAAAACTCAAATTCGACTTCATCCGAGATCAGTGACTCCTGATCTCGGATGATCTCTGATCAGATTTTGATCAGAGTTGGAAAAACTGGGCACGTATTCGTATAAGATAAGCAGAGTTAACAGAGGAAAACCCAAGCTGCGTGCAAGTGTCTTCACCTATCCAAATAATCGTCACGCGAATTGCAGTAAAAACGTTTTGGCACCGTGCAGAAGAATGTGTGGATTTTTTTTTCTTCTTTGGATTATTTTGGATGAACTTTCATTCAGAAAAGCAAAGAAAAAGTCATTGAAAAATTGCGGCACCTGACATCCCAGATTTTGGGAAATTAAAACTGCTTAACAGCGGCACTCGGCAGTTGTTCCAGCCTTAGCTTTTGGTTTCTTGATCCAAAGCCCTCAAGCGCAATTTATACTTTTCAAGGTTCAACTGTCATTATTCCTTCCATAACATGAGGACAGTACCTACACATCCTTCATCGTGGAGTCATATGGACTGATAGCCATTCGGCTGGTGGTCCGACCTTTTACCTTGTTGCACACACCTTGGGCTCGCAAGGAGAACTATGCCCCATAATCGTAGCCCAATTCTGCTCTGCATTCAACTGAAACGACTCGGACCAGTTTTACGGCGTATACACGCCAACCCGCAGGTTTCCCGGAGAGAGTCATGCTCTGCAGAGCAGTGATGTGTGACTTGTGAGATGTGGCTTCTCTGTTGTGTAACCTGCCAAGCCACTGTCTTGGACTTGGAGCTAGGTGTTCTTTAACGTGCCTGCATACTAACGTGCGCATACTGCACACGGGACCTCCTTCTTAAAGTCCCATCCGAAGGACTAAGAGACTGGCCACTAAGTCTCTCTTTCCGACCTCATTTACTGTGCCTCGTCCAGGGAGGATGCACCATTTGTGCCACAGTAAATTTCGTGCCCCGACGGGGAATCGAACTCGGTCCACCTGGGTGGGAGTCCAATGCGCTAACCACTGCGCCACGAGGTTCGGACGAATCCTTCAAAGGAATTAGGATGGCCGGATAAGGATTTTTCGGATTCGCAAGTTTTGACGGGTCCAGGGATTTGTTTTGAAAGTTTTGCTCTTGATGTGGAGTTAACATGCAGCTTGTTTTGCTCTTGATGGAGTTGAGAGCTGCAGCAGAGCGCCAACATCGTTTTCTAATTATGCCAATCCCACTTTTCGGAGAGTTTTGGCGAATGTGAGGATATAAGGTCATCCGGAATTTCAGTGATGGAATTGGCTAATAAATTCGAAACACTGACCACTCAGCAGGGTGGCTCATAAGACCTAACCATAAGCAGAATTTTACATCTTTTTGATGCATTTTCTACCTTCTGCACAAAAATTAATGAAAGTGCTTTTCCTGTACCCCTTGCAGATAATGGGATTTCGGTGTAAGTAAAGGCGCAACGGCCTTCAAATTTTTAAAAGAAGGGCACATGTCAAAGCCAAAGCACAATCTCGCTCCGAGGATAAGCTGCGAGCCAGAAACTTTTGTGCCACCCAAGGCCAACCTTCAGATTGAGTTCTTTTCCGAAAATGGGGGCTCTCACAAAGTGACTTTTGAGATTTTGTCACCAGATGATGTCTTGTGATAAACATGTCACCACAGAGTGTGATAGTCTGAACTCCAGATCAAGAGATTCTTGCCAAGCATGTAAATAAATAACGAAACTGGTACGACACAGACCCAGCGCCGCAAAGACAGGGAAGACTCGTTGACAAGACCTGTCCTCATGCAATCACAGGGAGAAAGAAGTTCGACATTCGAAAGTCTCAGCGACTTTACCGTCATGAAGTTATTACCGACGTACCTACTCTTAATAAGATCGAAATCTCCTGGACAACAAATTGGACAGACCTTTTCGCGTGTCGACCATGCGATGGAGACCACGATTGCTTGCAGCTTCTGTGCAGTGCTGGGCTGCAGCGTGCTGCCGATAAGCATCGTGTCGTCGCAGTTGAATGCCAGGCGGGAAACCTGGGTGGAAAACGATGAAATTGTGTGTCTCTGGGTCACTCAGCTGCAGGACAGTTGTTACCACACCGCCTCGATCCACCTCATCGGACAACACTGTCCGAAGTTGGTAGCGGGGGAGCTACTCCGGTTGAGGTCAGTAACGGTGCATGGCAGCAGTACAAGAGATTCAGATTAAGAAATATCATTACGGCTCTATCTGGAGCACGCCAATTGCCAATTGCAACTGGTTGCCCGGCAATCATAAAGCAAGTCTTTGCTGTGTTGCACGGCAACTGCGGCAACTCGTTCGGCGAATTAATGATCGCGAAATAAAATTGAAGGTTGGCATGTTCCTTGAATGTGGCATGCCAAGCGTGAACATCGGAACAGAGACGAGACGGACGTTACAGCGAAATGGTTGAAATTCTTCAAGTTTATCTGTCGGAAAAATTATGTCAATCGAGTGGAAATTCTTCAAATGGAAGAGATTTGGAAGGCCTGAGACGGGGTTCTGAATATATGTTTTGTTCCGAAAGTTTGAGCTTTTTCGGTGCAAATATGATTTTGCGGAAATCCTTTTGTTGAAATAGGCCTAATAAAAATTATTCTTGCTGCGACATTTCTCGGGATGCATTTCTGGTCGTGGTTACTCTTTCGCTGGAATTTTTCCGTTATTTCGGTTAAATATTTTGGTTCTGTAATTGCTGCTTAACTCAAGCTTCGATAAAAAAAAATAGGATCATTTCGAGCATCGTAGGAGTAAGACCAACTCAGAGAAGATCTACTCGGGACAAACACAAATTCTAACCTGACCCAACCTGAGCTGCCTGCCTCATTCTGAAAGAAATTCCAAAATTCTACCATTGCGATGCTGTGAGGGGCTGCAAAAAATGTTGAGAAATTAATTTCTTCAAAATCTTCAAAGGAAAATCTACTGCGCAGTTTGCAAATAATTGATACACTTTCTGGTAAATGTTCTTCGCAAAAATGTTGTGGAGGTATACTGGGGCGGAATTAATGTTCTCACATGTAAAAATTACCCACTGTTCAGATTTTAGTAAAAAATCCATGCTGCAGAAATTAAAGATCCTCTTTTATAACCGAGGTCAAATCTGACAGCTCCAGAAAGCTCTGCTGAAATCTGGCGCTTTAATTTCTACCGCCTGCATAGGAGAAAAAAGAAAGAGAAAAAAGTTTCGGAGGCGGCAGTTAAATGGGAAAACACATGTTTGAGGACATTAATTCCGCCGATATTCTGTACACTTTATCCGGATCCGGTTTGGAACACCCAGTCAAAATAAGCGACTGATTTTCAAGATTTTGGTCAGAGTTCGTTTGGATCTATGAATCGGTCCAAAAAACGCAGGGGGCGTCCGCTTCCCGATCTGAAACGAACAGATAGGCGTGATGTTCTAATCAGATTTTAAATCAGAGACATACCCACATGCATGAGCTATAGGCCCTACTCATACCTACACTTAAAAATCGGATTTGAAGATTTCGAAGAAAGATCTGTTCGAATTCTTTTGAACTTTGATCATTCTCTCTGCGCGTGAATTTTGATTTTGGGAAATCTGAATGCACTTTCCTTTTGTCAGAAAAAGTATTGTTGTGATAGCAGATCATCAAGGAGATCGGTTCGCTTCCACACCCTCAATTGAGTCGGAAATTATGATAACATAGGAATGTGGAGCTGGAGGCTGAACGTGCGAGGTTGATCAGAGATTGTCTCAGCCTAACTCACAATCCCCGCTTTCGGTCAAGTTCAAGAAATTGAGCAAAGTAATTAGTTGGTAGATATTTTCTAGACACAACTCAAACATGATTAAATTTCCTGATCTGCTCAAACATGATTTTCAGCAGAAATTCAAACACATTGCCAAATGCAGGGTGTCCCAAAAACTTTCGAGAAAAAAATGATCGCACGTTATTCCTAAACCGAACTGAATGAACAAAGCAACGGGGATTCACAAAACCAATGTTACCAGTTACCACCAACCATTTGTTTCCTTTCGGTGCAGATCTGAGAGACAAAATGCAGCAAGCCGCGAACACGTTATACGCACTTCAGGCAAACAAAATTAATCGTTGAAAAGGTTTGATGTCGCCCGAAAAAATTGAATTGAGCTATTTCATGAGGTCATAATACTTGACCGCGAAAACAGGAATAGTGCGCTTTCAAACCTTTTCTGCAATGATTAGCTTGCGATTTTGTGGGAATAGCAGGCTTTGTTGTCACTTTTGACGACCCACAGAGCGACGTGTATATGGGTTTAGACAACATGGCTGGTGAAGAGAGGGGTCAAGGGTCAAATGAACTTCGTTACCTTTTGAAAACGATCGATTCAATTGTTTATTGTCGTGCTGAGTGGTGTAACAGCATCGACCAAAGTTAACAGATGATTAATGTGGCAGATTTTCAGCCGATTTTATGCGACACCGGGTAGAATAGTCGTTGTTCGCAGAAATTTGGTTTCGCATAATGTTCCGTCTCTTTTCAGTCGTTTCGCATAAATCTGACAACACACACTTTTAAAGAAGAAGCCAAACGATAGACATTTTGAAGAATATCCAGCGAGAAGACATGAAAAGCTGGAAGCGCCTAAAAAATTCGTTGGGATGTTTTGGCATGCACAGCAAAAAATTGGCGCAATGGAGAATTTGTTGAAATTGAATGCGTTTGCAGCAGAAATTCGTCGCAATGCATTTTTGGCCTGTTGCACATTCATTCAGACGACAAGGAAGACAGGCCGGCCAATGGTCCAATCAACGGTTTAATTTTTGGACGTAGGTGACAAACCAACCAACGTGACAAAATGAACACTTGCTGACACAGGGGGTACGCCGTAAAGTGTACAATATACCAACTCGAAGGTAGGCTTTGGAAATTGTGCTGTGAAAACTTCGAAGGCAGAAAAAAACTGTTACTCTTCAATTAGACAATAAATCGTTCGCCCTGACTCCAATCCGCAAGTCATGCGAAATTATACAGACTCATAAAAAAATAAATCATTTTAAAATTCGACGACAATTTAAAAGGATATACAATTTAATGGACCTCTGAATGCACCACAAACAAGGCCAAAACCTGTAAGCCCATCCCAACACCTGTGATGACCCTAGCACTGTAACACGTGGATAGTTAATTAAAACGACCATTAGACACACGAGTTCGCATTCAACAGCAACACTCCACTGCGCCGATTGGATGACCAAAATATTCCATGCACACGCAGATGCCGTCCTGCGGGAACACAAAATTAATTTTTGCCTCGTGTCGCAAGGATTAAAATCGCGACGGAAGAACACTGGTATTAATTAAATATGGCCGCAACACGCAGAGATTGAAAAATTTATCACGGCCGCAAGTGTTGAAATGCCTGAAACATCGCCAGAATTTGTAAAAAGGCTCCAAGCGAAGCAAAAACGAACAAACTGCGCATCGGTGGAAAGATCCATTTCGCAAACCGCAATGGGTTTGAAACAGAAAAGAGCCGAGTGTTGTCATGGATTGGCAATTCCGGTCGCTGTCGCCGTTGCAACAGCTTTCGGGAAAACAGCTTTGTCGAGTGTGAAAATGTTCAAGGCCGAAATTTGCATGAAAGCTTTTCATGAAAAAGAGTTGACATCGACGCAGCTGTGTCGCTCTCGGCGTTGGTTTGCAAAAATGTATGCGAACGCGAATACCTATATTACCTGCGACATTTTAAATTTGGCAAGATATAGGCCTAAATATATTCATCTAAGATTATCGAGATAGGCCTTATGTAGAAATTAGATGGAAACCCTTTCCAAAATCCATCGGAGGAAATGTCGCTCTGGTATTCACATCAGCCAAAAGTGAAGTTTTCTATATGCTACCAAAAGGGTCATAGATAATGCTCTGCTTGAATATTCATTTTCCGAGATCTCCCAAAGAGTGGAGTGCCATTTCCAAAACATTTCCCCTCCTCCAGCGAGGCAACCGGTATTGCCAAGTGGCCCCCTGCAATGCATCCAACCCAAGCTCAGAAGAACTCATCACTATCCACGTGATGCAGATAAATATCTGTCGATTTTTCTCGTATACGTAATTGGCGTATTTGGAGTAAACAAGTTAAGCAGGTTAACAGTAAAACAAGTTAAGCAGGAATAAACAAAATGAAGTTGCTAAGCAAGGAAGCTTTGATATCGACACAGCAAGGTTTAAAAACATCGACCAAATAAATATGCGGAGAAAAACGAAAATATCTGTTTTGGAACAAAAGTCAAAATATGTAACATACCTCAATTTCACCATGTCAATTCGATAAAATTCGGAAAAAGGGTGAAAGAAAAATTGGCCGCTATCCCGTGCTGTTGTACTCGTACACTGCCGCCTGTACCTAATGTCCAAGAAGTAGATGAAACCGGAGCAGGCAATTAAAGTTGAGGAGACGTTTCGCAATGTATTTTTTTTTTTGACAAAAATATGGTCATCTTTATTGAGAAAGGTTTAAAAATTTCCACTTCACTAAAACTGCCGAGGCATCTGCACATATCGTTGGATCGTCCCATAATTTTATTGGGAGTGGGACCCGCACACAATTTGGCGTCGTCACAAATAAGTGGGCCCCTAATTGGATGTGTTTCCCATCATCAAGGTTTGTTGCAACTTGCGTTATATCTGCAGTATTGACATACTCGTACAAAAGTCATATTTTGTAGCCAGCATCTTTCGAACAGGACGCAAAACGGTTAAAGAACGGACGACACTAAAATGACGGTTTTCAACATGCCAACTTGAAACAGCTTTTGCACGGTGGAAAATGACGCAAAACGTTTGAAGTCCAAGCTATTCTTCGCTTTACCAAACCTGGGGATTAGACTTCCGGGCAGATCACATAACTTCGAAATTTTTAAGCAAAACAACAAGATTTTTCACCTAAAACAAATGGACGAGAGTTGGGCTTGCGCGTGGGCCATCGCTACACCAAGAGCCCGTTTGCACCGACTTCCCAAGTGAACTGAAGCGTCAAAACACAAGTTGAACATCATCACGTTTGCGGTTGAATTTGAATCATTTGTCGAAAACAACAAAATAAATTAGCAGTAACAGCTGGTCCAGCACGGCACTCGCGGCAGGAATCAGAGACAATTCGTTGACGAGGGATCCCTGAAGCGTTCCTCCAGCAACTCCAATCCGCAGCAATACCTCATGGCGCCATTCCTCCAGCAAGCTCCATCGCATCGCCCCGACCCCCACGTGATGAGTACTCGTAGGTACTTGCAGCGATTTGCAGCAGGCATCGTGCACGACCGACCACAGGTGATTTTCAAGCCAGTCTGGGCAATCCTCACCTGGAATCCATGAAAAACAGCTCATGGTATCAACACCCAGGTACCAACCACCGCTTGACACGACCGCATCGCTCACCTGAAGACCAGTGCTGCGTTGCCAAAAACTCTTATTTTTGCCAAATTTTCTGTTTTTTTTTTTACGAAATTTAATCCGCTGTGTGGCCATTTCAGGGATTAAGAACGGTAAAAGTTGCCAGTTGGCAGGCGGAGACGAGTGAGAGAAATTCACAACGCTTTGCAGACAACTCAGATTTTCCTACGCTCATCTTTATCTTGCGGGTGCAACTCTTGTCGGTGCACGCAAAAATTGGTCTACAGAAAAAGAAATTTTTGGATTGGTATAACAAGTTACCTTATGTGATCCGCGCGCAGACAAATGGGCTTAATTAACCAACCGTGCGAATGAAACTCATTTCTGAAGCAAGGAATGGATGGTTGGCACAGGGGGCATATGCCTCTGCCGCAGAACCAGGCACAAGCAGAGGTCAGCGATCGGTGCAAAATCTCACTTTCAACTATAAGAACTATCCGGTAAAGTCGTGACGGAACAAAATTGCAACTGTTGAGATTTTGGCAATGAATGAAAGATCCTCTTTTATAACCGAGGCCAAAATCAGACTTCTTCTTTTAGCCTTTAACATTGTGGCGCTTTAATTTCTACCGCCTGCATACGAGTGAAAAGAAAAACAATGTTTCGATGGCAACAGTAAAATGGGAAAAGCACATATCTGAAAGGTATAGCGGCGGCGGAATTAATGGACCTACTCATATTCATGTAAAAAATTGCGCCCGTCCATATTTTGGCAAAAACTCTATGCTGAAGAAATTGCAGATCATCTTTCGAAACCGAGGTCAAAATCTGAATCACCTAGAACGTTTTGTTGAAATCTGGCGCTTTAATTTCTACCGCCTGCAGAAGAATAAAAAGAAAGAAAGAAAGAGCTTCGGTCGAGGCAACAGTTAAATGGAAAACACATGTATGAATACATTAATTCCGCCGCTATACTCTTCATTAATTCCGTCACTACCATGCAGATGTGGTAGAGAGATAAAAACTTCCTGAGTTGCATCATCAATAAACTGCACCAGCAAGAAAACTGATCACCCGATGCCCAATGGCTTCCCTTCCTGACAGTTCGAATTCGGATGGATCGGCAACGAGTACCTTCATCAAGGTGGGGGATCATGTCCGTGTTCATTCACTCAACGGTACGTACCGAAAATTGAAAGTCAAAAGTCTTTCGCGTTCCGAGATGCTGCTGGCGATATTGAGAAAAAGGTGTGTCAGGCATTTTTGTGAGCGTTGAGTTTTGTCAAGTCAGACTTGCGTTTTCGCAGAAATTTCTTGAATTTATCTTTGGTGTTCCGGAAACATAGCTCGCAGAATTCTGAATACAATGATTCTGAGACAGAGTTCTGGACCACAATAATTCGAATAACTTGTCGAAAAATATTGAACATTCCTTCCGGATAACAACCTTCAAGAATGTATATACCTACTCGACTCATCGACGACTTTGTAATGGGATCGCTTGATTTCAAATGCATTTCTGCATGAGAAATCAACGGATCGAGGTTTTGGTAGTCTCTTCTTCGCGTTCGTCCTCCGTGGCGGAAGAGAAAAACACTCCAAATTATCAAAAAAAAAAAAAAAAAAGATTAGGCGAAAATGCAAAAGGAATTTTTAGCTCGTGTGCGGTACAACGCAAAACAACAATTTGTTATTCTTAAGAAAGACAGGGTGGTCGCTTTGAATCAATACCTGGAGAGAGGTTGGGCACAATGGTGCTGGCAAGTGACGAGTCAGGGGTATTATCACACTTTTTGCGGTGAAGTTGCTTCGTGTGAATGGCTCTGGAAGAATTGTTGGAACACAGGTAAAGCATTCCATTAATATTTCTCGCATTGGCATTAGAACGGAAGGATCGCTAAGACTCCAAGAAAAGGTCGGAGCTAAACTTTTAGATCGTTTCACATTGATTTCTCCAAATTTTTGTCTCCATTTCGAGCAAATAAATATCAATTCCAATGGGAAAGAAATGCAAAAGGACTTTATTCTTGTAGGTAGGGACTCCATTCAAAATTCGGCCGACAAAAGATACAGCGTGGAGATCGAATCCGGCGTGTCAAGAAGCTTCAGAGAACCCTGTACAGCACCACCTTTATCGCACAGACGGTGGGTTTCGTTTACCTTCTTCCGTTCGCATTTATTTTTTCGGCAGATTATTTCGCGAATGCCGTGGGAATTTCTTTTGAATTCCCTTGGTTCAAGATACCGTGGAAAGTTCAAACGAAACACGAAGTGCATCTTATCATAAGAATCTGCTACACATGCCGGTTTTAAACACGCTTGCACTGGGTTTTCTTCGACCATGCGGCACAACGCCTCTGATCAAATTCAAACGCCAAACTGCGTTTTTGATGCAATCGCAGTAACCATCTTTCCCTCCCCGTATTTGTGAACCAATTTAGGGAATAATCAATTTGATTGTTGCAGTCCAGCCTCTCGTCATTTCTGAATGTGGCATGTCTCCGATCCTCTCCAATCGACTCTTCAATCGTCATCAACCAATGGAAGTAAAGGGATGGAATCTAATGATGAAAAAACACCCTGGATACATGACGTCGAATTTTCGGAAGGTCTAAAAATTCAGCGGAATGTAGGTCCAGACGAAATCAACTTCAGTGTAGGTTTCAGGTTACAGTGAAAATAAAAGGGTGTAATTTTACACTTTTTATAACACCCAGTAACACCTTTGGGGCATGCTGGATGGACAAAGAAGTGTAAAATTACACCCTTTTATTTTCAGTAGGGTAGGGTAGGTTAGGATAGGTTAGGATAGGTTTGGACGGTTAGGATAGATTAGGATAGGTTAGGATAGGTGTGGTTAGGTTAGGATATGTTAGGATAGGTTAGGATTGGTTAGGATAGGTTAGGATAGGTCAGGATATGTTATTATAGGTTAGGATAGGTTTGGCTGGGTTAATTTTGGTTATTGTGTCAATTCGGGCCAAGACCTTCCGAAAATTAGACGTTATTCCGGCAACCCGGCAAGATCAAGCAGAGATGGCAGGGTGGTTGGCGACCAGCCACGGCGGTTAAGCTGAAATTAACTGCGAGGCAGATAAGCGTGTGAAAAATGCGGTGGCGAATGTGTGAAGGGTGTGCACGGGCAGTGTGGGCTTGAACTTGCAGAGATATAACCCTTGTGTGCTCAGAATGAACATGTGCACAAACCAGCATTGACACAGCTCAGAACCTAAAAATTCCGATGCATTTGTGAAATTTGTGGCATGAGCGATCTTCATGAACGCACAAAAAGCACTCGGCAGCAACACAGCAAAACCTCACTGGTGTAAGAAGTCCATAACCGCAGAATCCCACCGAAGCAAATTGGCCAAATTGCCGCAAGAGGCGTGCCTGCGTCGCAGACTTCCCCCATTGGCCATTACTTTCTGTCAGCTGTTTTTTCCCGGCCACAACGACAAATATCTTTTTGCAAATTCGCATTTCCGGATAAGATCTTTTGAAGATCATGGCCGATTTGCCGCTTGGATGTCGATGCCATTTCAACAGGTGATGGTGGCAATGCCCAATTTGTTATCGGTCGATACTTTCCCATTCCCTATCGCATGGGGGGCAATTGCAAGATTCGAATTGAGAGATCGGTTTTTAGATACATGATGGCATCAGCAACTGGATTTTTTGCAAACATCAGCAGGGGGCCCACAGCCCAATCACATCCAGCCCCATTTTATAAAATTCTATGTAAAAAAATTGTGAAAGCGCACAATCTATCAACAGGTTCTAGACGTAAAAAGCTTATAAGGCAATTTTTCGTTCAGATAGAGAAACGGGAACGGGAGGCCCTCAATCTCTGTGCGGTGTATAGTTGAATTCTGCCCAGACTCCTTCCCAGAACATATGGAACCCAGCACGAATGATCACAAATCAAATTTGCTGAATGTGTTCAACATTTTTTTTCTTTTTGTTGAAAAAATGTGCGAGATCTTGAAGGATGACAGGCAAAGGATGACCACTCCTTCTATCCGAAAGTAGTTTTTCAACAGAACGAAATTCAAATAAATAAATAAAAAAAAATTCGTTCTGTTGAAAAACTATTTTCGGATAGAAGGGGTCAGGTCATTTTTATGCATCACCATATCGCAGCCTTGAGCCAACCATTTTCCATTGACAACTGAAGGTTTTGGTCACTAACACTTTGCCGACTTTAATATTGGACACGCAGGAGAAAGTTGAATTTCCTTTTCGGAGCAAGTTTGGACGCATACCTGCGATGGAGCAAGGATCACACGTCAAATTGAAAGTAAAAGTGTTTTGCTCTTTCGACGGCTGCTACGTTGGAGAATGTTTGTTGTGTCAACGTGAAGAACTTTTGAAGGCACACCTGTTCTTCTACGAAAAGGCACAGAATTTGTTAGGAAAAAGGCTATCATCCAGCCAGACAATGCGTGCCAAAACTTCGAACTTGGAACCTTGCGGTGGGATCGTTTTTGCCTTAGTTACAAGGCAACCCTTACAGGGCGTTGATTCATCGAATTTAAACCCCCGTATTTGCACATTTTAAAATCCTACCCCCTAATCAATAAACATTTATTTTTCGATTGAGAAACAAAATAGAGTGCATTCTTTCTCTGCATGTTCTTCAGAATCGAATTTTTAATTCCAATAAGCGGGTTTAAAATTTTCAAATTCTTTTTCCGGCCTTTGTTTTCTTTTTTTTTCAATTTGCGCGTTTCGCACATTTCTTCACACCTTGGGCCCAAGTAATGCGTCAATGAAGGTATCTAACAGATGTCGTTTATTTTAAGGTCATATTTGAATATATTCCAGTCCTAGATCTCACGCCCGATCGAGAGGGCCATATCCCCATGTGGTCACAGGTAGGTCTGTTGGCATTTCGAAAAAATTTAGACTGTGCTAAGGAACTGAGGAAAGAAGAGGCCCATGCACTATACCCAGTTTTAATTGCAGATGAACAATATTTTACGTGAGAAAACACGAGTAGATATACACACAAACATATTTTTCAGCGCATTTTGGAAAAGAAAATTTTCATTTAATTGCTGTTCATTCGCCAAATGAACATTAAATTCTGCCCATGCATGCGTCGGCTTTGAATTGATGCCGAATTTCGTGTTTTTTTTTTCTGCAATTATTTGGGTTTTTAAATGAAAGCAACGTCGGTCGGTATCTGACAAAGCATGCGCATTAGCATCATTGAACGGCAACTTCTCTCCGCCCCGTCGACTTTTCAACTCACTTTTCGAAAAAATTCAGCATTAACATATGCATTTTTATCATCTCCATACCATACCATTCGGGTTGATGGAAGGCAATGAAGAGGGAAAATTGAGAGGCAGTCAATCTAAAACATGCGAACATAATGACTGTGAATTTTATTATTCAGCCGAGAATGTTCAGGCTAACAGAGAAATCTAAATTTTCATATTTCTTCAGGTGTGGCAGCCATTGCTATAAATTGGACCCTTACCATGCACTTGGCCTTGGGACCTTGTACGAGTAGGGACAAATCTTGCGATAGTCTACACGTTTTCTCAACTGCAATCTGCTAAGTTTCGACATTCTGGGCACGACGACATTTTTTTACTTCTTTGAAACCTCACAAGATTAAAACTTTGCAGCAGATTAGACGGACGAAAGTTGAGAATTCCTTCTAACTTTCTGGAACAAGTAAATTTTGATGAGATGCCACAAATACGAGTAGATTACCAAAAAAGACCAAATTGCATGACTCAAAATCTTTCGAATGCGTGCTCTGTGCCCCGTTCTCTGTGAGTACATTTTTTCTTGCAAATTTCAAAGCAAATGACAAAACTATATAACCCACAAATTTTTGCCACGGAATTGAAGGAATTTTTGTTCTCTTTTTTTTTTTGTAAAATCCATTGAAATTTCTTAGACTGAAATCGGCAGCCGAAATCGTAAGGAGTTTTGGTCCCACAATGGACGAAGGCGTGTTTAAGAAATCACAGGCGGCCACCCGGAAAAGAAAAATAAAGTACCGAAACGTCAGCATGGACACAAATAATGGCTTTATAGGAAAGGAAGAAGGAAATCTTGGGCCACAAATTAATTTGGGCGTTTTTTGATATCATTGACAAACAATTTTTGAGGGCCTGCATGTTACATTCCTTTCATCAAGCCTCATCTGGAATGCACTTTCAACCAGACGTAATTCTTTCCAAACTATTTGAAAGGCGGGAGCAAAATAAAAACGAGGAAAACCATATAAAAATCGTGATCGTCCCGCCTACCGAAGACAAGATGTCCCCGCCCATGTACCTATGCCTGGACAAGGTGGCCCAAAAGAACTCACAAAAACACGAACCACAAATTTAGTTCGTTGTCGAAGAACTTGTGCGCGACTTCACGCAAATTGAGCTCGTGTAATCCTTTCTGAGGGTTATTTTCAGAATTTTGCATTGATATCCTGTACTAACATTTACACCGCTTCGTTGAATTCTGGAGCACTCTGGACAAATTTAGACCTAAATTATTGTGGAAAACTCCTGCCGACACATTGTATTTATGATGAAATGGGAAATTTAAAGCAGAAAAACGTCCAAAGCTTTGATTCGTATTGAAAAGAATATACGAAAACGAAAGGGAAAACTGTATGCGGCTGCTGCGGCCCTTTTTAATTGGATTTAATTAATCAAAATTGGATCACATCACGACGATTGTAGGCTTGCGCCTTCACATAGGTCTGCAACGCTTTGAATAAATGATGCAGGTTGGCCAAAAACTTCGAAGAAGAAAGCTTTGGGAGCGGATGCGATACCGGGTGTCCAAATAAAATGGAGACATTAATCGCGCAGGAATCAACGGGCTTCACAACTTCAAAGAAAAACAACGGTTCGGATTTGGAACGAAAATGCAGGTTTTAGTGACTCGCAAGTCGCATGCGTATTCACCAATATCGCATGCCGCACAAAAGTACCAACTGTTTTCGGTGCAAGGAAAGGGTACAATGGGCCGCTTCGTTTAACGCGAGTCATCTTTACTCGCGGCTTTTTCGATATTTTAAATGGGAAAAAGCGAGGATAAAGATAACTCGCGTTTAACGAAGCGGCCCAATAATGATTTCAAAAGAGGCTGAACCAAGCATATTACGTAAAATTAATTATTAATAGGCTGAAGTGTGATTCGGGAATTCATGAATCGGGGAGAGCGCAAGGGATGAAGCAACAGAAATCAGAATGACATTGTGGTCTGGGATTCTTCGGGAGCACCGCAGTTAGCCTGGCAGAAAAAGAATGTACGTAAGGGTGCTCTTGAAAAGCAAAAATTGAGAATCACCCAAGTAGCCTCTTGAGCCAAGCAATGGCGGGCAATTTGCATGTGGAAGTAAAAAGTTTCCACGAATGTGTAACGGAACACCGAAGAGTTTGTCTCGGCGGCTAACCTGTTTTTAAGACTGGCAGAATTGTCTGGAATGGGCAAAAGGATCGTTAAGATCAGAATCGTCAACAGAATAAAAAAATGCGTTTCGCAAGTGTGCATGAGGTCGAATGCGAAATGTGCTCTGATCGAACTCAACGTCTTCGTGATCTTTAAAATGTATAGTGGCGGCGGAAAAAGATTAGTCCCTACTCATACATGTGTTTTTCCCATTTAACTGTTGTCTCCGAAATTTTTTTTCTTTCTTTTTCTTGTGCATTTGGTGGAAATTAAAGCGCCAAATTGCAACGGAGCTTTCTAGAGGTGTCAGATTTTGACATTAGTTATGAGAGAGGATCGTTTATTTCCACAGCATGGAGTTTTTGCTAAAATCTCAAGAATGGAAATTTTTCACTTGTATGGGTAATCTTTTTCCGCCGCCAGTATACATTGAGTGTGCACTCCGCGTATCTAAATTGAAATTTTCACATCTTGCAATGCAATTGTGAAACCGTTTACAGAAAAGTAAGTCAGAAATCGACGTGTGCTCTATCAACCTTTTTTTCAAACCTGCAGACCCATTCCGTTTTGGGGAAAGGAAAATAGTATTTGGCGTCGCCAGGTTTATCTGGGAACAAATTTTGCAAAACTTTTACTTTTCTCGATGCTTGTCGCGCTTCTTCCAAAGTTATGTAAATTGTGATTTCAAGGCCTTATTTCAAGGCCGTGGTTTTACGAACAGGCAAAAGACAGATGCCTCAACCAACAGGCAAAACATGGGGCACCCTGTAGCACAATGAGCCGCCCAAGCCACAAAATCAGCCGAGGATGAATGGCTTTCTGATATCTTAATAATGATCGCAACTTATTGTGCGCGCATATGCATATTTGCCGTCACTTTTCAGTTTCTTTGTGTGCGAAACTTTCTTTTTTATTTTTTCGTCGAAGTTTGAATAAAAATTTTCGCACAAGAGTCAAAAGTCAAAGCATCTAAGTTCGCGAAATAACGATGCCCAGCGCATATTGTTGCCGACCTCGGCTCATCGTGGGCCTACGTCACTGCCGCAGACTGCCATGTGCTGGCATTCTTCTTTGCGGAGAAATTTTGACAGGTTGAAAAACAAGGTGAACGAATTACTCGCACCCGTTGCCATATGCCACGCTCGTCTGCCTGCATTGCTGATCAGTACATCATAGAGGCACTTGCAGGCGTATCAATTGCTACACCCTTTTACAGGCCCATAGCACCAATGGAAAACTAAAATAAAATTAATTAACTCTGGCTTTCTTCAAGAGACCTCATTCGAGCCATGAGTTTTACCTTCATTATACGCGTGTCTTGTCGCCGCTGCAAACAGCTGTGGATTTTTCCAGTGATGTCAAATTGCGGATGATCAAATGCGAATTTCTGTTCAAAGACGAACAGTCGCCGTTCATGCATGATATCTTTACTCCCCTTCCGAAAAATTGACTAACATTGGAGTCCATTACTAGCTCAGGGGCCATTTGGAGTCAATGGCAACATGCGCCGCAAAGCATCATGACACTCGTGTTGGGCGTAAAGTTGCATCAAACCCTGTTGAAATTGGATGGCCCCTGCATAAGCCAGGCTGTTGAAATTTCTCCTATGCTCGAGGGCTTTTGGTTAACTCATTGTCAACATTGCAGGAATCTGGCCGTGATGAGAGCTATGAAAGTCCAATTTTAATATTTGAATCAACGGGCGAGAGGCAAAAACAGCGATCGGTTGTCTTCAAAATTTTCAGCCAACGCACGTGTTCAATGATGACTCCTCATCATCTGTCAAAAGCAGGTTTCTTGGAGGAAGATTTACTGACAAGAAGCTTCGAAGAAAAAAGATGCACAATTGAGAACTGTTTTTTTCAACCGGAAGTGGACCAGTACACCAGACAAGTAATTTCGCGGCTTATTCTTTTGAACCACAGTGACGAGTAGATCAGAAGATGGGGAGATTTCAGTACAGAATGGCTGTTAATTGGCGAATACAAAGTAGGCAGCATAAATTCAGAGAGAATAAGGAAAACGTCGACGGCTGTCCTGAACTCTGACATAAAAAAATGTCCGGAAAACAAATGAAGAAACGTAGAAGAAAACATCAATAAGATAAAAATGCGGGCGGAAATGTTCATTTGTCAGTTGAAGACTGCGGAGCGGCATGTTTAGGTAATCGGATTTGATTAGCCGCATGTTTCTTTTACATAAACAACTAGCGCTGTATCCGAATTGGCCCGCATTTTTCCATCAAACGTTATGGTAATCTGACATGAAAAAAGCAGCAATTAATTGAAATCCATCACGCAAAAAACTGCGCTAACTGACATTTTTGCAATTTTTCGTCGGATGCAGGAAACACCGCAGCATAAAATAGGACGGTATATTTCATTTGAGCGATGTTCAGAATTTGTGCCGCGCTGATCGGCGAATGTAAAATTTCTGAGCAGGATATCATTAATATCTTTTACGGAAGCATTCTTCTAGAAAAAAGGAATCTTGCGGCGCTACAGGAACAGAGGAAATAATCGTATGTGTAAGCTCAAAAAGGATAGTGAATTTTATGGAATTCTATTTTCACGCCGAATATTTTTAAATTCGTTTCCCTCAAACATGAAAAAGTGTCTGTTGACACCGTTTTACACGGTGCCCGGAGAAAAAATCGGAAATCACTTGTGATCAAGGTCACAAGTTAAGCAATCGCAGGCAATGATTGACTGCTTTTGTGTAGGACCCAACGTAAATCCGCAGCTATCGTTTCTTGTGGTTTGTCTATAAGTATGTCCTCCCACCTTTATCCTGGAAACATGGGGGTCGAATGTCCAGAAATCAGTTCTTATTCAGAAATCAGCATGTCGTTTGAAGAGTCGCGAAATCTTAATAAGCATAAACATTTTCAACCTCCGTGAGGGAAAGTGAAACCTTTCCCTGGTCAGGTTCAATGCGTGTACGGGCAGCTGAAGAACAGATGCGATAAACGGGTAACCCCTCCAGATGGACTTTCAATGAGACACACATAGAACTAACAGGTCCGCAGAATGCATGCTCTCTTTTTCCAATCTCTCAATGTCAATGGGTTGGCGATCCCATATTTGACCAAAAATTTGTTCTAAAAATTGACGGCACGAGATATAAATCCCCTTATATTTTCTGACCAATATTTTAGTCAGAATGATTTCAAGTCCAATCGCTCAATTTCAATGTGCGTTCGGCGTTCCCATCTCTGACCACAATTTTGATCAAAAATCGAAATATCTGGAAAAAACGACGAGATATGGAAATCCTTCCTTCCCATTTATTTGGTCGGAAACGATAAAAAGGATTTTCGGAACATCTCGTATAAGGTATAACCGTCCATTTGTTTTCTTTCAGGAACATCGGTGACCTTATTATTCATCCAGGAGAGGCCCTTACTCCATGCAGCGAAGAGGCAGAGGCGGAGGCGGAGGCGGTCTCAAGAAGAAATGAGACATGAGCGAGTCGAGTTGTGATTCGCGTGTATTGACAGTTCTGCACAATCCAAGCCAAGCAATTTGCCGATTGAAAATATCATTTCTGTGTGGCTGAAGCAATTTTGATCACACACTTTGTCACCTTTGAATTGGAATTAGGCCGGTTCATGGGAACCACGGCGAGACAATGAGGATCCATCGAGGACCATCGCTGCAGTTTTCTTCTGATATTCGTACAAATAAGAGCACGCAGGGAGCAGAGCGCATGCGAAATTGGGCTCGAGTTTGATTTGCACCAAATAACCGTCTCAAATGAAGGCACCTTCCTTCAACACGCGGCTGTGTTTTAATTTCCGACGCATCACATTTTCCCACAGCCCTTCTGACTGTTCAAAACGTGCTACAATGCCACAAATACTTTGGAATTCAAATGATTTATTTTTATAAAAGTCCTTGCTGTTTCATGAATCGTTTTTTGTGAAACAGGCATGGTGTTTTAATTCCATTTCCCATCTCATGCTCGAGGTTTCTTCCTATAATTATTGAAAAGTTGACACGACGAAAGAATACACCGAGTGAAGAGGAAGAGGGAAATTTAAAAGTTTTCCGTTGGCGAAAAAACCTTTAATTCAAAACTTAAGGAAATTTTTGAGAATTCGTCCTCAAAGGTTTGAACCACATAATTTAGTGCCACAAGTTACTCCATTCCCTTTGTTTTGCATCCATTGTCCGACGATAAGAGACCTTTCTGTCCTGGAATTCCCATATATCCGTTTGAAGACAAATTCAGTGCTGGATGGGATCCGTCTATCAGACCTCTGCATTCTGGTGCCACCGGTATAAGTTTCGCCAATTCCGCATTGGCAAAGTCTATTTTTAAATTGGTCTAGCCATTCTTTGATGTTTACCAAATGACCAGAACAAGCTGCAGGATATAGGTTAATAACATTTAGGCAACACAAATAAAGACTACTTTTTTAACTCATTCTTTCCCAAGACCATCAGAGACTAGAACAGCTTGCCTCCATCCTCGCTATTGGTTTTAAGTACCTTGGCATCCACGGGCGTCACACCAGATGTCCATTCTTTTATTCCTTGACCATCCTGTTCACACTATATGTTTATGTTACTTGTTGTGTTATCATGTTTTATGTAATGACTCGGAGTGTACTTGCTCTCCGTCCTGCCACGATGTAACTTTTGTGGCAGTATTGGTGATGATAATAATAAAATAATAAAAAACAATAAGAAGGAGAAATAAAACTCGCAATTCGGGAAATATTTAACACGAAATCAAGAACCAATATTTGCAAAACACGGCCAGAAGCTCAATCAAAAACGGTGGAGAAGGACTTTTCTTTTTTTCCCCC